>QYTT01085364.1:42071-71042 GCA_006980735.1 Dasypogon diadema | reverse complement strand
TACATTTAAAGGCATCGTCAATGGCGTCAGCACAAAAATTACACTCGTCCTTTAATGTGGTGCAGTTTCAAAGAGCTCTTGTGGAAAATGCCAGCATTTCCTTAATGTATTCACCACAGTTTTAAATCAGCCCAACCATCCATGAACGGTGCTTTGTAAGTAATGAAAAAAGCACAAACAACATTAACGTACATCTAATGTTTTCACAGCTGCACTTGGCACCTAACTGATTATGCTGTACGGCAGTAGGGCGTATATAAAATTTATATAAAGCCATCCAACAAAAGTCGACTTCTTTGAAGATTGTAAAAACAAAGAAAAAAAGCTAATTGATTCTTTGAGCTTACCAATAGCATCAGGGAAAATGTTTTGAGAAAATTTGCCGTTGATGTGTATTTAATTATATAAATTTCCCGAAAATTCTCTGACGTTCCAAATCCTTCACCTTTTTTTTACAACATATTCTCTCCAATACAAAAGCGAATAGAAGCGAAGGAAATTCGGAAGAAATATAAATTCAGCAAAACAAAATATTTCGAAATAATAATAATTTAATTCCGGAAAACAATATCTTGAGCTTGACACGTTGCGTGCCGTGGGGTCCCCATTTATAAGTTCTCTTTGGACTAATACATTTTAACACGTATTTTCTTCAAGAAAGCTTTTATGCTAATTGTGGTATTCAATGTGTTAAAAAATATGAACAAAGAAAATCTTTAAAAGAAATAAACAAAAAAGTAAAAAGGAAATCCCCATGCTCTAGTAATGACCTACTTTTCCCACATTGATAGAGAACAAAAAGCTCCAAAAAGATCAATTAGATAACGAAATGTGGCGATAAGACATTCTAAAAAAGTTATACAAATTTATTATTCAATCTGGTGATACTTTCATAGTCATGGATGATGAGCAATATTTTAAATACGACTCCATTCTATCAGGTTCCCAGGCTTATAGCGCACAAAGTCCTCGATACCGAAATGCAAATTGCAATTTAAAAATTTGATCTTAAGGTGTTGGTGTGGCAGGCGGTTTACCAACCAATAAATAAACAAAATTATATACAAGAATGTTTGAAAGGAAGATTTTTGCCTTTCATTAAAACCCATGAAAAACCCGCAGTCTTCTTGTCTGATTTGGCTACCTCTCACTACGCAGTTAATTCTTTAAAATGGTATGAACAAAATGTTATGAATTTCGTACAAAAGAGTGTAATCCACCTAATTCACCAGAACTCCACTTAATGGGAGAAAGATACTAGGCCTTGGTAAAAAATAGTTTAAGAAAAGGAACGGCAAAAAAACCATAAAGGATTTTTCAAGATTGTAGCAAAAATTAATGCACTCTATTAAATCAAAAGTATTTAGAGTATTTAGCGAAAAAATATATACATATATATATAAACCAAAATCAACCTAGCAACACTATTTATAAGACATCAACTAATAAAAAAAAGTATAAAAAAATAAAATATCTCTTTTTCATTCACCATTCAATAATAATTTAACTGTGCAAAACTTTTCGAGACAGTTCATAATTAGATTTAATTACTATGATAATTTTCCAAGTCATTTATATACTTATAATTATTTTTGGAAAAGAATCTGTGCAGTCTATAATAATTGTGAACAATTGTCACATACGTTAATAACTGTATCTCAGATCTCCTGCCAATTAAGTCTGGCGTACCCCAGGGATCTATTCTCTACCCTCTGTTATTTTCGCTTTATATGAACGAGATCATTTGTGTACCAAGATACTGTTCAATTGTGTGATATACTGCTGATGTACAATTACATATGTCGTCTTCATTAAGTGATGCTCCTAAAAGTATCTCTATGTTCAATCATGATTTAGCTCTTTTATCATCTTGAGCACTAAATAATAAACTTACCCTGAATCCTTCTAAAACAAGCAATTATTATATATAATGATGTGGTTGCTTATTCACTTTTTCCGCATCTGTTGGTAAATAATGAAATAATTTCTTACTCCAAAAACATCAAGAATCTAGGGATGATCATAGATAATACCCTTTCATGGCGAGATCACATAATTCCCTTTCATGGCGAGCTGCATGAGCGGTTGATTAAGGGGGAACAACATGGTGACAACCAAAAAAAAAAGCTATTTTCGGGATTTTTGTTACTTATACAAACATAGCATGAATGTCACTAATAGGGGGTTAAAAAGAGCATACCTTGAGCTATTTTTATGATTTTTTTTATTCCAAAAGTTTTCGTTTATAATAGCGTGACAGATGTCACTGCATGGTGCTTCATGAAAAACGCTCGTTTCTGGTTTTCCATGTAACTTTCTTTGTAGTGGTCTGAAAAACAAAAACAAAACGCTCTTTGACAGCTTATTGGTGTAGCTTCAGCTAAACGTACCCGATTTTATGAAGTTTATGTAGATCTAAAGAAAAAGACGGTTCGATTTTAATTGGTGCAGAAAACAGGAAAATCAGTTAAAAAATGTGGTAGATGGTTCGAACGATCGTTTTAGCCTCGTGCGCGTCCAGAGAAAATATGCTATAACTTCGTCATTTTTAAGAATTTTTACATAATATTTTAGGATAATATTCTATAAAGTGCATACTTTGGAATACTATAAAAAAAAGAAAATCGGTTTTGCCCGACTTGCAGAAAGACGAAAAAGTACATCAAAAGTCCTGCTTCCTTAATGTAATCGCACGTTATTATTAATTAGTAAATACTACTCTTCACTTTATATTTCATGAGATATGATTTTTCATACAAATTTTGCGCATTTTCAAATTTAAAAAAAAATCATGGCTCCGAAAATAATTGGACAAAAACTAAAATAGTTCACATAAATTTCTCAATGAACAATTTAGTAAAATATCATTAAAATCTGAGATATTCGATTCAGAAAAGTTCCCAAAATCAGTCAATTTTCAATGGATTTACCCTTTATTAACTAATTTTATGCTATTTTTGATTTTTGAAATATATGCAATAGTTTGTGGTGTTAAAGTAAACTTTAGTTGCTTATAGGCATTGGCCATTCATTTTAAGTATGAAGTTGGAACTGAAATAGTTGTCTTCTTTTTTTAAAACAAGTCTCCTATTTTTGAAATCGAACAAACAATGATTCGGAAAGTTAGATAAACTAGAATCGTCCTTAAATTGTCTAAACGATCTCAACCAGAGGCTTTTACGTTCCGATCGAACATTTGGTATAACAATTTTTAATTATTCTCAGCTTAGTGAGCTTTCCTGAAGATTATTCAGGGAAACATCATGTTGTGTTGAATATAAAATTCCCTCCTAAGTTTACTTCTTTAATGGGTAAAAATTGCCACCACATAAATCTAATGTCTGGCAGAATGAACAGCCGGATTAAATATCACCTGGGGTGCACCACATTATGAGTTTGCCGCTCTGTATATGTATACCAATATATTGATATTATTGCTGTTTAAAAGCTTTCGCACATTCACCTTGAATTAACGTCTATTTATTGAAAGTGCAAAAACCTTGTCTGCGAATGTGAAAATCCCATGCAACTCCTCGCTCAAATATCCTTCCCGCAGTTATTTGTGGTTGATGCCGCCAATTTACGATCTCCATTAATAAAGATTTATGAGCTTGTGTTTATGCTCAAGTTCACCTCAAACCGTATTTGGTTCAGATGAGTTTATTTGCATGTGTTCACCTGTAATTAGTGCACAACAACATTATTTGAATCATTTCCTAGCATGCTGTTATATTTGCGTGTGGTCTGTCATTTAGGCGCAGGTATATACCTGAATACTATGCTGTCACAGGGAAATGAAGAATGATGTGAGCTTTTTCCTAATTACAACTTAATTGCTTGTTAAAGTCAACATCAAGTGTAAAAATTGCTCTAAAATTAATAATTTTCTGGAATCAAGTCCGAAGTGGAAGAGAGGGATAAGGGGATTGCTGATGGTTACTTCATCCAAGTAACTTCAGGTGTGTTGTGCCGCCAGACAATCTTGCTTTAAAACACCACATAGAGAAGAGTCTACTTAATGGCTACTCATTTCACTTGATATCCACTTGGATCGATATTTAATTTTGTAGAATGATTACCTACCAGTCATATCCGAAGGATGCTGTGCAAGTTAGAGGAGTGAATCTGAATAAAAATTTTATGAATATCAACGATAGATCTATGAGAAGCTTGTGCTTGAGCAGGAAATGCAGAGGTGGCAGAATTGCCTTAACAGTCTATGGTTTCTTGTGGCTTAATGAAATTGCTTTCCATGCGCGCTTACACAATATTCCTTGCTATTTATGCAGGAATTTTCCCTGAAATATTTATGTCATTAATGTATACTAAATTGCGGAAAACAATTTGGGTATCATCCTTAAGGATTCTCTTATGGGAACTTAATGGAATTAGTTGTATTTTCAAAATTATGTTTTATGCTCTTCAACTTAGCAGGTCAATATTGTAATGATTTTGATGAAGAGGAAATTTATTTATACTTTTTTTTGATTGACAATAATTTTTGATTTGTATTCACCCATAGAGACATCGAAATTGCAGACATTGAGAAAAAATGGATGCAATTTGCAAAGGAGCAATTGAAATTGCGAAAAGTGCAGTGCATTTCAATCACCGCAGGCCAGCGATTTCTTCAGTACGGCGTTATATTATATCGATTAACTCTTGATGGACAATTTGTTTGTTACCAACGAAAAAAACATCAGTCGATGGGTTTTGAACCTGGGACCTACTGAATACGAGCCACCACCGAACCGAATTAAGATAGAGAGCAAAGCCTGCAGGGTCTTATCGACCTATCGTAAAGCTATTGGTATGAGCGTATGGAAAGCTTAAAAAGCATAATAAAACTAGGAGTTTCTAGAGCGAGAGTACAATGTACATGCCTACTTTTCTCATGGCAAACGCTCAACTCAATTCAATTCAATTCAATTTATTTATGTAGTATGAAATTACAACAATATCTTTGATATCTAACTGGTAATGAGTAAAAGCTGGAATAAAAATCTGTAAAAGCCCATAAAAAGCTCTTTTTTTTCTTCAAACTGCATAAAATGCAGTTAGAACCTTTTAGAATGTTGCGACAGAATTCCAAAAAGCATAAGAAAAGCAAACAAAAGTATTGACTTACGTAGAGTAACTACTAAAATACTGTAACAGTTTAGCTCTGAATATGACCGAGAGATTACTAAACAGCCTTATAAATTAGAGCTTAAATAAATTTGGCAGTCATCCGCATATACATAAATCTACATTGCATCGTCGTAAAACTGACAGTAAATAGTTGATAAACAGAGAGAATAAAAGGGGTCTTAAAACTGAACCTTGGGGTAATCCATCTGAAATATTAGCAACGGTCGTTTACATGTCATTAATTTCAACTTTAAGATCGAAATTACTAATAGTAAATACGAAAATGTTTTTTCTGTGTACATCTGTCCTATTGGAATCGTGATAAAACCCTTTTTTATTGAAAAAAAGTTCACCCAGCGATCAAGGTACAGCTCAGATCTAATAAATAACTTTTCTCAACATCATTCCCGTAATCATTCATTGTTTTCTTGCTATTTTCATAATGTTGGTGGCTTAAGAAAAAAAATAAATGATTACTTTGTAGTCTCAACTCAATATTCATATGATCTGATTGGATTGATTGAAACTTGGTTGCATGAGCACATCTTTCCCTCTGAATTATTCAACTCATCTTACATTTGCCTTTCGTAAGGATCGTTCTCCATCTACGGGCTGTCTTCGTGGAGGTGCAGGTTCCATTTGCTATTAACTCCAAATTCATCCCCAGATATTGAACAACTTTGCATACGTATTACTACGGTACGGAGGTATATATACCTCCTGGTATAGTTGTATCGACATCTACAAACAACATATCCACAACATTATCTGAATTCATTATACCTAGGGGGTCAACGCCCATTGACTAGTTCTTGGCGACTTTAATTTGGGGATTTTAAATTGGTCCTAGAGTTTAGATGATAACTTTCTTGTTCCTGATAATGCGGATTGTGAACTTTTAGTCTTAGATTCTCTTATGTATGTCTTTAAATCTTTTGCAAATTAATCACATAACTAATTATATCGGTCACGGTTTAGACTTAGTTTTCATCTAGTGTCAATGATGATAGTGGCATTAAGGGAGCATTATATCTCCTATCAAATATCATTATAAAACTTTAGAAATGAATATAAGATTTTATAAATTTCTAATGTTTCTGAAGTTTTCTTTAATCTTAGAAAGGCTGATCTCGTTGCCAGTAGTGGATTTCCTATGTCATTCAACTAGGATGAAGTACTTTCAACAGGGTTATATACGTTTTTTCGTTCGAAAGTATTGGAGAAAACCCGAAGTTTCAAACGCCCTCTAGCGTGGAAACAAGGTGCCCATACAATTTTTTCATGAAACAGTCCAAGGAATCTCGTATTACCAATTCTTGTATGTTGCATAGAATCACCCTGTATATACTTATCTCATGTGATGGGGATGAAGTCATGATATTGGCTGAAAATTTTATATATTTGCTGTCATGCATATACATGTATTATTGGTAACGAAGTGGCCAAAAGTCCCAAGAAAATGGCCGTTATCGCATGCTCTTTAGGATCTGAATACCTTTGTAGACTTTCCAAAACTGAGAAACCTAATACATATAAATAAAAGAAAGTTGAACAATTTTGCGAGTCAAATTTGTGAAGACACTTTTTCGACTTTGGAAAGAAAGAAAAAAAATGAGAATAACAATGAAACCAAAATAACACTTTACGGAATATTTGCTCGGAGTTAATAAGAGCTGAAGATGTACACTTCTAAAAGTTATAAATTACTCAAAGGATTCCACATGAATAATTTATAGGAATTCACAAGTTTGCATACATCATCATACTTTTTAAGCAAAGCAGTTCTTCTGTTTAAAAATACCAATGAAATCTGTTCTTGGAAACATAACAAAATCTAAAAATCAGAACAGAAAATTTTCCACAACTTCAATACCATATGTAAAATAAAAACCTCAAAACCTCAAAATTTGTATTATAATTTCTTTCACCCTACAGCAGAAATGCTTCGCATGGCCCATTGGTTAATAACATCACATCTGTTACTAACTCTATTTGAGCAAATTAACAATACACAAGTCATGCCATAAGTAGAATATATTCCCCATAGAGAATTGAGGTTATTGCTATGTGTTGACAGCAACTGCGGCTTAAACACTTGAATAAATGAAAATAGAGCAGTGACTTGTCCTTGATATTCTTGATAACACGAGCGATTTACTCCCTTAGCAGGCAAAAAGAACGACTTTTGTTTACGGAGTTTGGAGCGTGAATTTTATTCCCCCGAAGGTAATGGCTATTATATTTATGTACAAGGTAACGATTTGCTTCGTTTTATACACAGGCATTTATGGAACTCTCATTCCTGAAATTTAATTAAAGTGTTATCATTTTTAGTTATAATTCATAAAATCTTCAAAAGTCGAAATGTTTCCAAGCACACTTAACGTGAGCAATGCTACTAAACTAAACAAGAAGAAATTAAATATAAGGAATTGATAAGCCACCTAATTAACTATTTATCCAATTATTTGATTTAAGAATATTGATTGCCTAGGAAAAATGATTTTGCGTTGATTACAAAGTTAAAACAATATTGTTCCGTAGACAACAAGCCTAATTATCTTGCAGACGTACTTCGTTGCTATAGTGGTGTAAAGTCATGTTAATATTCTGAGCGGAATGAATTAATTAAGAAATGCTGTCTTCAAGTAGTTCGATGGGTCTACTTAAGTACAACTGCACGTCATCAACATACATGTCAATACTCACATTTAGCACCACAAAAATTAAGAGCAAAGGACTCAATATGGATCTTTGTGGTACTCCAAGCAAAAAAGCTAGATCATTTGAAATTAAATTACCGACCCTAATTGGCTATGTCCCGTCAACAAGCTATCTATCATGGAGATGACAAACGTATCAAAATTGAAATAGGCCTTTTTAGTCCTCTTTTAACAAATCTAAAAGTATTAAAGCAGTAAATTTATCTTGGTACCATAGTTCTCCTGATGTCTGAAGATACCTTCAGCACCGCAAATTCACCACCGGCATAGTCGAGTATTTGTCTGTACATAACTTTTTCAAGTATGTATTTTTGATAAGAAACATCATATGCATGTTTCTTGTTTCTTGTATCGCTAAAAAAAAAGCCCAGTACTTCATTACATTACTTATAATAGCAAATTGCACTAATTTGGTAGGTAAGATTGCTAATGCAACAGGAACATTGAAACTGTTGTCTTTGGGTCCTTTTTAGATACTTTACCAAGATTAACCTTAACTGGTTTGCGTCGGAGCGCTCTTAAGAAATTTGTTTGACGGCGAGATGACCTGTGACAACCATAATCCTACTATCCAAAGCCAGACGGTGGCGTACGATATGCTCTGTGCTCTTAGTATACATCATACTTAATCTGCACGTATCATCTTCTAGGAACAGTATCGTTTTCAGTTGATATCTAAAGCTCCCGTGCCCAGTAGTCACTATTTGTCGCTACATGTTTAGAACTTTTCTATTTGGTCCGCTCGATAGTCTAATTCCTTTTTTAGCCTGTCAGCAAGTTATCGTATTTCAATGCCTCTCACCTTCTTAAGGTGTCAGCTTTTTCATTCCTCTGACTCTGACATTCCACAGAACACCACCAGAAGGAGAAAAGGACGTCAATCCTACCTGAACTTTTCTAGGGTACAAAATAAGACCTACGCCAGGAGAAAGCCACATGCTGGAATGATAGTGAAACTTCTAAGGGATCATAACGATCAGAAAAGTATGAAAAGGATGCTAAAATTCTATAAACCACGCCGGTGGTCGAGCAGGCTGAGACGCACGTAAACAGATTTTCTCCCCTGTTGGCGTGGGTTCGAATCCCGCACAGAACACGGCGATTTATCTGGATGCCAGTGGTTGAGACAATTCTACTGACAAGAATTATACTCGTGTAGCCACTGGGATGTTGCACAGAAATAATTTCAAAATGGTGGCTGACTTGCAACATTTGTCAGGTTAAACTTTCTCAATCACCTCTTCCCTAATTTCCTTCCGCCTAAGCTGTACTGTGTGCATCATAGGGTTGTTCCCTGAGCTTAAACTTAAAAAGAAACTAGGTATGAGAAATTTACAATTAAGGTAGTCATCCCAAACGAAATAATTAAAACCGTCAAAGCCAATTAAGCGATTTAAGTTTTTAGCTATTCTTTTATGTGTTCAAATTTCATGGAAGAATAGCCTTATCTGCATATATTATTCACTCCAAACAAACCAAATATCCTCTGAAAACGGTTAGGTATATTCGCAGAAGACCACTAGATAGATCAGTACCTTTAACAAATTTCCTTTACCTTTTGTTATTATAATTGGAAAAAAACCATCTATGAGTCGATGTTCCCTAATTTCATGCTAAATTAACTGCTACCATTCCACTTTGTTTTATATCATAACAATAACTCGGCTTTTGGATGACCCATGAACACTTTTCCACGCTGAGTTTTTATAGCATTATCAGGATAAAAGTTACAAAAAAATTTCACGTTGTAACTATAACTCCGTTTGCCATGGAGTGAAATTCATTAGTTCAGGCTCGTAAAAATGAAATGCCGAAAGCACTGCTATTATGCATATGTTTAAGATGAGCCTGCCAAAAACGTTCAAAGCAGTTGTTTCCACTAAGTTTTTATGTTGCCTCTTTATAGGCATCTCAATGGCTCTTGCACATTTCCTATGTTCCGCCCCTTTCTTTTTAGTATTCACAAACATGTTGCTCACTCCATTTCACGTTAAATTCCAAAATAAATTTAATATCAATTCTAATGTACTGAGTGTAAGTCTTCTGAACTGTAATCTTACCAAGAGGATACTTTGGATTCTCAAAAACCCTAGGCCTCTTTGTGTTTCACGTACAACCCCTAGCTACCGTACAACATACCCCCCTCCCTCGCATGTATTGAACAAATTTTTTCGTTATAACACAATTATTAGAGATGCTTGTCCTATTGAATGGCAAAATTACTTGCACTTGGAAGAGCAGCTATGTGTGATACATATGTGTGTATATTATCCCTGGGAGGTAACATGGTAAATTTCCGCCTCTAAAGGTATATGAATATATTTTCCCTCTGTTCCTTCCTCAAATCCCTGGTTTTTCGGTAGATGATAACAATACTCGAATACTTGTCGGTTGTGTGAGCATTCTTTAGATATTTATGCATAAGTGATCAAGGCTTTGAGCAAAAAGTTTCACGGTCACTTATAGAATTTTTATGAGCTCCATAAAGTGTCCCTTTTCATGGTATAACAATTTAATAAATTTTAATATTTCCAATAAACACAGAACTTTAAACATATTTTACTAACATTATACTTTGGTAGACTAAAAAAATGTAAACAATTTTAAGGACGATTTATATGTAGCTCCTCATATACTTTGCACACCAAATATTCCTTCCAGGACAACGTCTGGCGTTCTGCTTGAAGGGAACGTCAGACGTTGTCCTGGAAGGGATGCCGAAGTTTATTTTAAGGATACCAACTGGTTGGTATGTAGTAAACTACGCAAAAAGGAGAATTCACAACTCTTGGAATGAAATTGAAACGTGAAATATTTTGTTCTGCCGAAGACTTTTCAAAAATGTACTTTCTATCTTAGAGGCAGAAATTTGTTTTCTTTTTTGTTTGTTTCTAAGATAGAAATATATTTTTGAAGTTTCAAATTGTGACCATTAAATCAATTGCTCGATTCCGAAAGCTATGGGTTAAATCACAATCGAGCGATTGAAAAAATTGTGCTGCCAATTTACACGTGACATGAGAGCTACTCAGATACTGGGTAAGAGCGTTAAGACTTTTCCCTACCGTTTGCGAACGTTTGATGCGCTTTCCTATTTACTATTCAGTTTCTTAGAAACATTATTACGAGTAGCATTCCAAATACGAATAAGTGGTGTATTGTGAGACAAAATCGGTTTTTGTCTGTTTGTATTTAAATTCAAAAGAAAATCTTATATGTGAGTAAAATATTTTATTGAAAAAATATTGTTATTACTTATTTTAGAAAAATTTTGACCATGTTTGATACTGAAAACCACTCAGACTCTACCAATCTCAGTGATTTTGTAGTGGAAATGAATAGTTCTGATGACGAAACTTTAAGTTCAAGAAGGATTTGTTGCCAACCAAATGTAGAGAACCCTAATTCCTAATTTTATTTTATAAAGTAAGTAAGAAGGACCATTTAGAATTTTGCATTTTCCTCATAAAGTGTTTTATAGAAGAAAAACCATTCGGAGTTAATAACCGCAAAGAAAAGATCACCCGAAAATCCCAGGACCTCTAAGGCTTACAGAGAGGCACTTCTCAGAATATGTAATCACCAGCATACAAGAAGGCCATACCAACAAGGTACTGAGTTGTATGCTGTACTAAATGAAATATTCAGGAAAGAAAACTAAGGAAAGATGCCTATAATTACTGCGGGAAATGTAATGTCGTATTGTCTGCAACACAATATATCTAAAAACAAAAACAAGAAGTATAAAAATTATAAACCCTCAACCCTCCAGTAATAGAGGTAAGTTCTCATGAATTTGGCTGGCAGCAGCACGAAGCGATTCAAGTAGTGCACTCCATCGCAGTTCCTTGGCCCCAGTACAAGCGATGCTCTGGTGATGGCGATTGGTCTGCTGGTTCACGCGATCAACAAAGTCCATTATACGTAACTCAACAGTAGACAAAAAAAGTACCTATTAAACACAGAACCTTCCACCGTAGAGTCAAGCTCAATTTATCCAGAGTGATGTCACGATTTATGTGTCAAAATAACCTAACCTAACCTAACTTTGTGATTGGACGGATAACTGTGGATCACTCTGCTAGTTATCTCCACAAATGTACACCGAAGTGAGCACGTGTATCTAGCCGGACTGAATTTCTCAACGAGTCAGATGTTCAGAGAACATTCCGGAGCTTCTGTATGGTCAGTGTACAGAACTGTACGACTCAACATGATTGCGTCTCCTAACTGAACCCCCAGAGTCACTGGTGTTAAGTTTTCGGAATCGCTTCCGGGGCAAGGGGACCACTTCATGTCCTTGTGCGGTGTACGATGTAGTCCCCGGAGGCGTTCATGACATCTCCGAGAACTGCGATCCGATTTGATAGTGCTGACATACCCCCAGCATGTTCAAGTAATACTCAGTGAGCGTAACAGCTCATGAATTTCCCCCTACACTGGTGATTTAAAATTTTTTGTCATAACGTTGCCAACAAATAAAGTTTCGTTCACCGCTCCGCTACCTTTATTATATGGTGTACCTCAGGGCTCTAAATTATTGTCTCTCTTATTTAACCATGGACGTAAACATTCATCTTTATACTGACGGCGTGCATTTATATTTAATATTTGATTCAACCTATTGGTTTGCTCGAAATTTCCTCTTCTTATATTTAATGCTCGTCAATAAATATTGTTCTAATATTAATCGGTTAGAAAATTTCCTCAGTTCTTAACTGTTCAAAAGAATTCCTTAAAGTTTTGACCATAAAGGCCTGGTATCCCTCTCGTAACAACTAATCTTTATACTATAATAACAAATAAATATGAAACCCTCCAGCATCCCAATTTTTCTTTATAAACACAAGTACACTTTTATGATCAAGTCTATGTGGATTTAATATCTTTGAATTATCGCAAGCTACTGTTATCTCGTTAGTTTTAAGTGTGCTGAAATAAAAGTACTGAAGTGAACTTAATGTGAACCAAGCATTTGCTCTTATGGAATTCCCTCTATGATGAAAATTCATCTTTCAGCCCTTTTTAAATACGATTCATTGTTCGCACGTGTGCGAGCTCGTAGTGAGCTACTTAACTACCTAAGATTAAATGTGTATGTGGGAGGTGAACAACAGTGGCAGAGCGTTGCTATTTCAATAAACTGAGCAAAATGGCATATATGTATATGTTTGTGTAAATCTGTGATAAACCCCTTAACTGAAAGAGGTATATATTTCTCTGGAAGAAAATTACAACTCAAGATTATGAGGTGCTCCAAGAGAACAGAAGAAGTATAGTCCCGTCAAGTACATACCTTCATCTGGAGCCTGTTATCCTGAGGAATTACTTCCATGTTGTTACGTGTCCTGTGGAAATACATATCAATTATTTAATTACGCTCTTTATATAGACTTCAAGTTAATATTTTGTTTTAATTAACTTAATAAACTTGGAAGTAAATTGGTAGAAGAAAGTAGGTTTCAGTGTGGGGGAGATTTCTTAAAAGCTAAGGTTCATCAGAAATGCTATCAGGTAGAAATATTTAATCTAAATTAATTTTTATATATTTCTCTCCCTGATTTCTATCACTGATTTAAAAACCTTACTAAATACTTAATTTGGCGGAGATTCCATTCGTAACAACTAATACAATAAATAGAGATTTTAAAACTGTAGGATTTGCTTTTTGGGTATATCGTATTGGGTGTCTCAGAATCGTGTACTCCAATATATATGAGTATGTACCAATCGATTTTTTCGTATGCCCTGATTAACTTTTGCTCCCTTTTAATATAAATTATTTTTCTTCGAAGAGAAGCAGATGGGTCAAGGACATCACAGGATCATAAATAATAACTCCTTTCACATATGAGACTTTTGGCTTTGCGAATACCTGCCCGAGGTATTTGGATTCTTGATAAAATCTGCAAAAGCTCTCCGAGTTCTCTTCATGGAGGTCACGATTGTTTTCTCTGCCATTGAAGGGACAGAAATTACCTGATTATCTCGTCTATCGTCCATCTATCGAAGGCAAAGTGCTTTGAAGAGGGTTTCATTCATTAAGCTCCTTTACGCACAAGCAGGAGATGCATATTGGGTTGGGAGAAGACAGTTAAATCGCTAAAAGCACGCTCTGCATGCCAATCAGGGTGGACGAATTGGATTTTACCAACATGGTTGTAAAACGCAAGTGCCTTCAGGCTAGAGTATTCATTCGTGTGGGTGCACTAGAGTCTCAGCGTAACCGAACAATACCACCTGCTCTCCTCCGATGCCTCGACTGGAGGACGTGTTGAATCGGTCGCCAGTCGCCACAAACACTCTGGGATATCTGTTTGGACATGCACATCAAACGGCGGATTTAGCGGTTGGGCCCACTCTGCACTGGGGAGAATAGTCTGCTCCACAAATACCTTTTCTGCTCAATGCTGAATAACCTAATGAACTCCATTGGCCATATGTGTCGGCTGATATTCTTGTCGGCCGGCATCACTGGAACATCATTTCTGCTGGGGCTAAGGACTTTAAATGGTATGAGCTGCTTGGTTAACTTTGCACTGACGCTGGTAAAGTTTACGATTCACCTTTATTTCTTGAAAGTGGGTTATACATCATTGACACAGTACTCGAACGTATATGTTCGTGTTTTGAAGGTTTCGAAGGAGACACAAAAGTGCATTGCATTTCATTAGCTGGTGAGGTTATGACTCCAGAAAGATCATTATAACTGGTGATAATGATGATTATGGATGATGAACTTTATTGTTTTCAAAAACGCATTTAATTCCATCAAAATTTCGGTCGGGTAATTAATGCACTGGTCGATGTTAGATTTTCAGCGTCAATATAAAATGCAACCTGATCCAGAAATCGACTTATCACCAGGGATACGACCAAAAGTCTGTGGTTAAAATATAAAATTTTACTTTTCCAACATGCCATAAGCTTCTCATGAGTAGGATTGCCTCAACTACTGGTACCCAAATAAATCACTACACCCTTTACAGGAATCGAACCACCACCCACAGAAGAGTAAATCTGCAGAGTTGTGCCTCGACCTACTCGACTGCTCGAGTTAATCCTCGTCTTACGTAATATTACCTTGCTGTAATGGAAAATTCAGAGCACTTAAATACCCCAAGGGTATCCTTTTACATCTCATAATTTTTTTCAATAATACATGGCCAGATAGCCGTTATTTATATATGAATTTGCCTCTGTTGTGAAAATTTTTAATACTTGGAAAAAGCATCAGTGTAATTAAAATCCCAATAAAATGAAAACGCCCCCTGTTGATGCCCACAAGTTATGCTTTTGATCACTTCATGCATTGAACTGTAAATAAATTTCATCCTGCCACAGTGGCTGATTGTGTGCAAATAAAATGGAATCATTCAGTCAACATTCCACATTCATTGATCCATTTAAAATAAATGAAAATATTATCCCACATGCCAGCTGGGAAGTGAAACACAACTGAGACCAGAGCTGGATAAACCAGCGAAACCTGCTGTTGAATGTTGATTCTTCTTAATGCGGTCAATATACAGGAAAAATTCAATTTCAAGCAAACAGCAAACATTGGCGTATCGAGAATTTCAGAAAAATAAGTTGCGATGCATTTCTCCACGATACCACCTTGGTATTTACCTGCAGAAGCGGATGTTTTTCAATTCCGGCAGGAAGCTGTTATTCAAGGCAGCAGGGAAATGGAAGCAGCAGAATCTTCATAAATAAATAATGTTACGGAGATAAAACTCAGAGCTTTAGATGTGAAGTTTACAGGGAGTTAGAGAGCGAGTGCTGAAATTTCCAGTAACATGTTAATGAAGTACATATTTTGTTAATAAGGCTGCAATTGTATGCTTTCGGCAATTCAAAATGGAAAGGTAAATATCCTTAGATTTCTGTGAAATTACAGAAACTTTATAAATTATTTGCGCTCTAAGTGCCTTGTGCAATGAAATCTGGGTCGACTGTTGTTAGGTAGTGAAATATTCAATTTTACTGAAAAAATAGGGAGGCAATTATAAACCACTCGTCTTGAAGGAAACTAGAACACGAGGAGTCTAAACTTCATATGGATACAGAATTCTCAAAATAAACTTCCCTGGATTTTTATTTAACTAAAAATAAAATTACATTGGAACTTTGGTAAGTGGAATCACCATCTGCCAAGAAAATTTGTTCGTTGACAAGAAACGGAAAATTTTAAAGATATTTCAAAAGGTAAAAAGATCAAGATTTCCATAAATAATTTTGATAAATTAGATATTTATTGCGAAAGCTAGAAGCCTCAGGCAACTGGGGGCTCCAACAAGAGCCCAGAATTTTAAATTTTAAAAATGCTGAAGATAAAAATAGCCGGTACGAATGAACAACTTAGTAATTAGGAATAGAGCTTCGAGGGATTGCCATGCAAGCCTACAAACTGCGATGGTCTCAGCATCTCCGAAACATTGCCAGTCCAAGCAGACACCGCCGTCTGCACTACCAATGACAGGCAGTCTGCTCACTTGCATGCACGCCAGTGGCGGCCACGTTCAGTTAAATATGACCTTCCTTGTCAAGTATTCTAGACGCAAGCGCCTCTGAGAGTTAAGAGCCCATACAGCGTCAGTGATGTGATACCCACTCTCCATCCTCAAGCAATAGAAGTAAATCGTGGACTTGGCCAGGCTCAACACAACGTTGACCGGTCCACTCCCTGCAAGTTCTTGGCCCCTGTGCCTTCGGCGGTGCCGAATAATGGCTGCACCAGCTGGTATATACCGGAAATGATATTCCTTAGTTCACCCAGTACTGGGAAAGTAAAGAATGTACTTGTGGAACGGAGTACTCACCCCACAGCAGAGTGGGCATACCCGCTGAACCCGCTGGTCGATGTGTGACAGCTGGCTTGGATACGCAGACATCCCCGAGCGCCTATGTTGTGAGTGTGATAAACGGTGTGTGCGACGAGAGAATCAATAGGAAAGTGTCCTTCAAACGAACCCCAGGCTCACTGACACTCATTCTTCGGAACCGCTCTCGTGTCGAGATGACCAGTTTGTGTCCTTGTGTGATCCCTGGGAACTGCGGCGATCCAGTCTGATTATGCCCTTATACCTCGAGCACTTCCTAATACCGAGTGCACTAATTACCGATGATCGAAACCTTCGCAAACTGTTCTCATCGTGATTCATTCCACTGTGAAATGCTGGCGTATTTCTGTTCCAGGATGATAGCCAGGTACAGTAAACTGATTAGCGTCAACATCGAAACCTACCTTGGTTTTATCTAATGCGGAAAAACAGAAAAATAATTCTCACTTAAACTGCGAATACTACAAAAATCTAAACAAAATTTTTGCATTGCTATAACAAAGCCACAATACCATTAACAATGCCCAATAAAAGTTAGCGGTCACCACCTTCTCGCCGGCACACCATCAGTCCAAACGTACATAAAAAAAAGTCGGTGCTAGTGTGTTATGCCTAAACACCGATTTCCATGGCACTACGGTCAGAGCCAAACCAGAGGCGCCGCTTGGTGAAGGGGTGTGGAAAGGGGGCACAAAAGAAGAGTGAAATTACATCAACAGCTGTGCAGAATTAGGGAATAGAAAAGGCCTTCCCTTTGGCTGGAAAACACCAATTTCCAAGCTCCAGCAATTAAAACAACACTCGAGGCACAGATTATAAATTCACGAAAATTCAAAATGTGAATTTTAAGTTGGGGAGCATAACTGCAGCTCACGTCTGTCCTCGTTGACCGTCACAACTCAACTGATTTTCGAAAAGTGACTGTAAAATAAAAACGAATGAGAATTTACATGGGGAAGCTTCGAAACATAATTCGAACATTTTCAATTTTAAACAACTGAAGTTAACTAGTTAAAGTTACATTTTTAAAAATTTATGAGAATAGAGAAATTCAAATTTCAAGTGAGTTTTAATTTTAAAGCACATGATACTGGCGGCATGAAATCGTTTTTTGGTATGGACAGAGGGTGACGGACAGATCTTTTTATGAACCCACGCCATTGCCCCGAACCGCAGTGCTAGCCGCACCAGCATGCCACTGTCCCTCTCCCCTCGACCTGGGTAGGCTGGGTTGAGCCTGGGATTCCTGGAGGTAGCTTCCACAGGGAGTTTCCTGTCAGTTCTCGCCTCTTATTAGGGCGAGGATGGCAGAGAATTCTCTGGGGAGTTAGGATTAATTCAGATGCCCGCCAGCCTGTTATTAGGGCTAGGCGTAGTGCCTGGAAGACGTCCTCACACCTTCAAGGAATGCCCTAGCCCGCTTAGCTTAGAGCATGAGGCTCGATGAGCCTCAGCTCAAACCCCTAGCCGGTTCCATAACAAAATCAGCACTCCACAAACTCGCGCATCAGAGTCAACGTATCTGTCTTTACGAAAAATTTGATAGGACTGATCAAAAAGCTCTACATTACAAAATCCATGATGTAGCTAAAAGAACATGAAAGTGAAGACTGCATGATGCTTTTCGTTTTACTCCTTACTCCCCTTATATTTTGATAGTAAAGGAAAAGCATACCTAGTTTTTTGTACTTGGCTCGACAGAACGCAAAATTTGAACTCTGGGTCCATCTATGTGTGACGGCTCTTTGCGAGGTAGAAAACAATGTCATCTGTCCAAAAGCCCGGCGTAAAAAAAATGAATTTGAATATATTCGGAGAATCGCATCCAACGCATCCCTAATATTTTACAACACCGGTGACCTTCGAAAGACAACCTTTATGTAATCTTCACCAGTCGGAATCAGTATTCGTATCTGAGACTCTAGTAAACCACAAGTGACTTTTACGGTGCTTGCAAGAGCTAAGGTCTTCGAGAGCTGTGACGTTGTTTCCCCGTACAGTCAGTGCCTATTAGCTCAGTAGCACGGACGTCAACATAATGTAATTTTATGGTACGGGATTTTTCTGGTGATGGGAAGCATGCCAAGGGCGATTTCCTGGCTAATCTTAGTTTGGAATGGTTAACGATTTACGCAGCAAAGGAACAACGAACAAGGTCGGTTGAGTCCTAAACCGTGGTGCCTCTAAAATTCCTCTTTTTGTGTTTCTTGCTAATACAATTCAAGCTTACAGGCTAACGGTACAGTTCAGTTCTCCTACGATTAATAGGCAAGCAGTACAATTTAGTTCTCTTACGGCTATGTCAGCTAGGTCTTTAGACCGTTACGCGCGAGCAGTATAACTGCCCTTAACCTACTTAACGCTACCAGCTAGACCCTTAGATTTAGACAGTTCTTCCCAACACACATACTAAGCCCGAACAGCTTTATTATCTTTAACCTACTAATGCTGGACGAAAGAAAAGTGTACGATCGGGCTGTACAGATATTCCATAGTCCGAGGGCAGATGATCTGCGTGACTCTCTTGCTGCTTATATTCTTTGCATTCGAATACTTCGTGCGAATCATATGACAAATGAAAATATTGCTCCATGAGGGAAAATCTGTTCGGAATCTGTCTTCGACTCCTGACCCAGGCCGTACTTTTTTCTCATATTTTCCTATTTATTGCTAACGGGGTGGGGGTTCATTGTGGGCTGGTGAAGCTTTTTATCTCAGCTGGAAATTTCACTTCGGTTTCAGTTACAAATTTTTTTTTTTTTAATATTCATTAGACTTGATATTTCAGTTAGTCGAACAATATCTTTTTCCGTGCCTAAAATTTTACTTTCAGGTGAAAACAGCTCCGATTTCGAATACCAGGATCAAAGGTCAATGTTTTTCTGCTATCAGAATAATCATAGCAAACCATTGGAAACTGCATCAAATATGCTGTCCGGAATCTAGGCTATTATTAAGCTTCATATCATAATTCATATTTTATAGTGGATTTGTCAAACCTATATTTATCCTTGAATGAAAACAATAGCTTACTGTATGGGCATAAAGGACCACGTGCAAACGTAGTGCTAATCTCGCTTGCCAGTTGAATTTAGTCGGAACTATAAAAATAATCTATATAAGTTCCAGCAATTAATTTGAATGAAAATAAAACTAATAAATCAGAATTCATGTTATGATTGTGTTGTAGGTGTTGTTATTTTATGTTGTTACAGATAAAAAATACATAACCGCAATTTCGTCCTTCTTATCTCTGAATTTTCAGTCAAATTAACTGTTAACGTTAAATACGTACTATAGATTGAAGTATAAACGTTGTAGTGATCTCCCACCGCTTGTGGATAAAGCCCTTTTCATAAAATAGGATTAAGTCTTAGTCTTTGGTGTTGTGGTATTAACGTCATCCCATTGGAAAATCATTTACTCGTTAACGTGAACATAGCAAAGTAAATTGGGAGGAAGACAAAGCTTAACTTTTAGTATGAAGTGCTATACAATCCCTGCAGGTTATAGCAAATTTCTACAAGAGAACGAGTAAAGGTACTTATTAGAATTATGCCCTCCCTTGACAGACACAAAGTCCTAAAGAGTTTAATATGTACATAATCAGAGAAAAGGTTTCCAACGGATATAATCCCAAAGAAATTGAAAACGGCACAAAAAAAAAACATTTTTGTTGAGGTCAGATATTGTGAAAACTTTTAAAATTACGCAAAGAATTTCAAATTGGGATAAATTTAGGCAAAAATGTGAAAGTACTGGACAATTGCAACTGTTCAGAGAATTTCTTTACCAAAGTTTAATTTAGGATAGCAAACTTTTCAGTTGGGGTTGATGAGCTTTTGAAATTTCGCCTTAATACATTGAAAGTTGTTTGAAAAAAGGATAACTAAGAACAAATTCTGTTCGAAAGTTTACCAATGCTACACAGATGTTCAATTTCTCTTAGAGTATCTCATAATGTAGGATTTGGAATATATTCAAAAACGTTTCTACAATTATATATATATATATATACATACTGTAAAGTTGAGGAGAAAATATTGGATATAATATTCAGAAAGTCAGAATTATTCTGATTTAAATTTAAATTCAGCAATGTGGAACGATAAGTATACATAAAATGCCTTAGAAAGTTGATTTCAATCTTATTATCTTAAAAAAACCTGAAATACACAAAAACTAAAGACAGGAATAAATATGTGGAGCCTTAGAGAATATCACCTACTGCATACTTGATGTATACTTGATCACCTACTGTATACTTGATGCCAAATAAGTTATGAATTCATCAACTACTTCCAGGTAATGCGAATAGTAAGCGATTGGTTACCGCCTATTTTATATTGCCATGTAAAAGTAATGCATCTTTATGTGGTAATCCAAATCAAAACTACCGGCTACCCTTCCCAACTCTGGGTACTTATTCCTACACATTCGTAGTTGCCGCGTCTTACTACCTTCGTGAAGTTGCGGAAGTTTACAACTCAACCCGTGCTCATCCGAAAATATTGCTGCTGCAGGTGAAAGTGTTGTGGAAGAGCCGCGTATCAATCTGCATTGTATTTTGCAAAAATATTTTGGTATAGGCGTACAAAGACCACTTGAGAAAAACAATAAAGTTAGTAGATCACGGATAATGCGGTGCGTTCGTTGATTGAGTGTTGGAAATTCAAAAAGGTGAATCCAAATTTTTCACGAAAATGATTTTGACTGACGACGGTCATTTCATCTCTCTGGCTATGTAAATAAGCAAAACTGTCGCATTTGGAGTTCTGAAACCTCAAGAGAATAACCACTTCGTCAACAGTGAGTAACAGTTTGGTATGGTTTTTGGGCTGAGGTGTGGTTGGACAGTATTTATTTATTTTTTTCTAATAAAGCTGGTGCCACCATTTCAGTAAATTAGTGCGCTATTGTAAGATTCCGACTGACTTTTTTTGGTCTGAAGTAAATGCTACGGCTATCAACGACGTTTATTTTCAACAAGACGACGCTACGCACAAGTAGCGAAACAATCGGATTACACTTTTTGAAACACCTTAAAAATTCTTCTGGCGTCAGATATTCATTCTATAAATATAGTGGGAATTCATTTCAGATATCCAAAACGTTAGAAACCACTGATTTAGAAAGCGAATTTGAGCCAAAAATGTAGAAAATCATTTTTAGGTATATTAATACCAATTATGACACGTTCACCCACTTTCCAAAATTACACTCAAAGATTGTTACAGTATGGTGGTCTGCTAAGAGTATAACTTTTTTTCTTCAAGAATATACTTTGCCATCATAGTATCTTCCAGACATAGTATGCGTCTATCATCTTCTAGGATCCCCATCCCCATTGATGTAATATCCAAAATCCCCAAATATTCGGAGAAACCAACCTTTTGAGTGTTCCTCACCAGTCTTGGTGTTTTTTATAATCCATTTCTCGATCAGGTCCTTCACGTGGCCTCCTCCAATGATTGAATATGGAACATCTCCAGTTTTGTAAAGATGCCGGCTCTTTCGTTTCCTTCGATCCCTAAGTATCCTCTAATTCAAAAAACTGATACCTCGTTGTCCGAGACACACTTTTTGTACACATTCTATTGCCAGGGATGAATTCACTTGCTTCATCTGATCAAGACATCTGACCACTGCTTGATTATGCTAGGCGCATTGCATCTAATCCTAACTTAAACAATGCATCACAAGAACTAGAGCCAGCATTTCTGAGTAGTAAATTGAATTACATCTCCCAAGGCTGACATATGTAGAAGGACAGCTTCAGAAAAAAATACCTGCCCTACTATCCCTCATATATTCATCGGTAAATATGCAAATATCCGCCAATTTCTCCTGTGGTAAAGGTCCGTCCCTGATAAGAGTCTTGTGGAACCTTTCGATTATCCTGTCCCTCTTACTCTTTTCTTGTGCATGTGATACAGAATTTTCCTAGGTCTTTACTTAGTCCCTAACGAGTGCCATGTACTCTTCTGGCCTACAACTTTAATACCGCTTCCATTTTTCCAACTTATTTGCCGATGGCAGCCCCGGCATAATAGCTAACATAACCTTGGCGAGATACCCCACTTGAGTCTACGATATCAACGATAGTGGACATGAACTTATCCACCGCCATCAATGCCACCTCATCCATATAACCAATGATGTGAAGGTCCGTCTACTCTTTTACATTTAGCTGATACTCCTTCATTGATTAGTGTCTTGGCCTTGAGAGATATAGTCCACTCCCTTTTCATTTGGAGATAATAATACATTCCCGCCCAACAGTTTCTCGTTCCTAAGATTAATCATTTGCTAGTGGACCATGGTGAGAATTTCCGTGTAATACGCAACGCATTTATACATTAAAGCCCTACTTGAAATTATAAGAAATAATAATATAGGACTAACACCAATATTACATTTATTATTTCTACTTTTACTAGGATAAAGTAATTTTATTTAAATAGAAGAATAGAATAAATACTGCAAAAGTAAGAAAAAATACTCTCCTGCAGAACTTATTAAGTTGAATATAAATGTGAAAATTTATTTGAGTCAGTTTATGCAAAACGCCTGACTGCATTAGCTATATTAATTTTCCTTGCAATTAGAAAAAGTTGCAAATTATGGGAGCTTTTTCATTTAACAAGTTTGAAACTTTCCACAAGTTGGAAAGTGAATGTCATTCCACTCTCCAGACGTAGTTCAACCCCAAGGGAGCTGAGATATTTGAAATTTCTTTTTCATTTCCAATCTGATCAGACCCATTCATCACTGCGCTTTTCAAGACCATATTGTGCTGCTGTGTTCAACCAGTGCAATATATCAATGTTCGATGTCAGACTTACTTTATTAAAAGTCGAGAAAACTTAAAAGGAAATGCAAAATCAATAATTGGATAAGGGGATCCTTAACCACAGCTTGAACCAGTTATCAAGGGTTTCACTTCTAATGAAGTTACTTGCGTGATCTGAAGAAATTAAAGTTTTTGGTACCTATATCTCCAATGCAAAACTTTGTGTGCTCCCTCTTTAAATCATAACGAGCTTTTAAATATTGCCAAAAGGAAAATCAAACTGGAACGCACGAAACGGTGGAGTATTGAATATAAATCGCATCGACCTGTACTCCCAAGGTCCTGGAACTGAAATGGTAATGATGAGAAATTTATGCGTTTTGTTATAACTTGTTCCATTAGAATACTTCATTTCGTTTTTATCGCCTTCACAATCAGATTATAATGCGATTTTTTTCGGATATTGGTTCGATCGATTCAGTCTTTACTTGCCATGAATTCAATTTCATGAAAATGATTTTGTTATTTCATTTTCCTTATTGATGATGACTTCATTGCCTGATATTTTCCTCCATGTTCTTCATGTTCTACATGGGTGCGTTCTTGCCGTAATAGCATATTTTTGCAATGTGGTGACATTGGCTATCCGCACATTTCGTCTCCCAAAACACATTTGTCATCAAATCCGGTCGTATATTGAAGTAAAATGCTAACGATATTATTACTACATCGGCAACAAGAGCACACAGACAATTTTCGAAAAATATATACGTATATATATATACCTACGGCTAAAGATACTGATACCTCAAATGTCGATTTTTATTATATGTTTTTTTTTTCTGTTTCACATGTTACGGGAGTAAATGCTTAATAAGAGGGAATTCCGAATGCGTGTAATCCTTGTAATTCTTTGGTCAGCAACATAAAGAATTTTATTATAAATGGGAAGGAAGGTACATTATTTTTATAACCAATTTTTTCCATGTAAAACGTGTACTCTTATTTCTAAAGTATATATATATTTAATAAGGTCATACATATATCTCTAGCCGGATGATTTTTTCGACTTAAAGACGATTTCAAAGATCATAACAAATTCCCTATAATACGGAAGTTCAACTTTGATAAGAGGACAAAATAGAGAAAGGACAGATGATATTTTTCTCGATTTGGCAAAGGATACTCTAAGAACATAAACCAAAGGGAAAACAGTAGATAACAATATTTTCCATAAATGTATAATTTTGTGTAAGGGTGAGACTGAATAGAACTGGTTGAAATTGGTATATAGCGGTCTGTTAATCAACCTCGTTCATAGACATAACATCTTACTAAAGGATAAAATGAAATCCTGGCAAACAAGGTAGGGA
This sequence comes from Dasypogon diadema, assembly GCA_006980735.1. Taxonomy (NCBI): domain Eukaryota; kingdom Metazoa; phylum Arthropoda; class Insecta; order Diptera; family Asilidae; genus Dasypogon; species Dasypogon diadema. The sequence goes on along the minus strand of QYTT01085364.1, from coordinate 46,177 downwards.
GAGCAGTTTTCAATTCAATTCAGTTTTATTTTTTAACTCTATACTAGTAACTTATATATAACAGTAGCCTAAAAAGGACAAGCGAGTAATAGATATTAAAGTAGTTAGTAATATTAAAATTAGGTTTCAAATAAAAATGATGATTCTATACGTAAATCAAAGATTAATAGTGAAACTCAAGATCCAGTTAACGTAGGGCAACACGTATTGAACAAATTGCGCCAGACGCATATGACAAGAACAGAACCATAAGTATCCGAACACGGTGTAAAAGCAGACGACAGCGATAATCTTCGGAGGGCTGCGAAAATTTTGATATTTCACAATTTTATTAAGAGGAATAATAGTATTTCTAAGTACTACATTTAAGAAAGAGGATTTATCCAGATCTGATTTATAGATAGTTATGCCATTCGATTGAGAGACATTAAGATCATGAACCAATCCTATAACCTTTCGAGATCATCATTTAACCATCCACCACCAGTCCAAAGGGTCTAGATAAACAGAGCTGAATATTGTCCTCATACAGGTGAAAATTACACTGGAAGATCGTTAATATAAGTGGCAAATAATAGCGGGCCCAAAATAGATTCCTACGGGACTCCACTTAACAGAGGCGGCCCTCTGTCACCGACCACACAGATAAGACTATATCATTTTACATGCAGGAATATAAAAACTAAAGTTCGAAAAAAGCTTGTAAAGCAGGATTTTATGACTAACATGGTTTCTTTCCTGGTTGATCGACCACGATGAATCTAGTTCTTATTGTACCCTTAATGAAGGCAAGCAAGTGCATTTTATCCACACAGATTTTTCTAAAGCCTTTGATAAAATTCAACATAAAATAATTCTTCGTTTCTTACAGCAATTCTTAGTCATTCACAGGGAACAATCCTTGATCTATCCAAGAAGATTTTAAAATATCGGACCTACGGTGTACCAGCATTAAATGTTGCTAAATGTAGAAAAATTACTTTTAGTAGGAAAAATCACACAATTTTTGTCAATTATAGCATACATGATTCTAATTTAGAACGAGTTAATGAAATTAAAGATCTAAGAGTTATTTTTGATCAAAAGTTGTTATCTTCTACGCACGTTACTCATATTACAAGTTGGATTTATTTTTAAAACTTGTAAATCTACTTCTTTCTAAAGTAGTATCAAGATGGGGAGCTCATATATAAATATAAAAATATATATTTTTATATTCATATATGAATATAAAAATTCAGAAAATGGATTTATCCTTTTATTTTCTTTTATTTTTTATAAAAAATTTCCGAACAAAATCCGTTTCTTCGACAGTTTACAAAGTTACTTGGAAAATGTATTCTAAGGTGTAATTTAATATATTTGCTTTCAATTAAAAAATATAGAGACTTTTGTGCATATATCATGCAAATTCGTTATCAAATAAAACCGGTAAAATGGAAATTAGAGCTGGATTTCGTTTTTCTACGATGTATAAATTTTTAATTACTCTTGAATTCAAAAATATAATTTCAAAGAAATTCAGTGCGAGTGAAAACCCTCTAATTAATTTTTAAAAGCCACACAATTCTAATCAAACTTATTTCGGAAAATACATCACTGGATTGAGAAACAAGCTGTGTAAATAGAACAAAAAATTATAAGCTAGAAAACACGCGTGTTAAAAAGCTTCATAGGCAAGCCTTCGAAGCTACAAGCTATTAGCACTGGCCTTGAGCACTAACATGTGACTTCCTTTTTTTGTGAACGTTTTAAGATAGGGGCGGCGAATGGTGAAACAAAGTGTGTAAGCCCAGCTCCTCTGAAATTTTAAACCGTTTATAAAATAGAGTTCATTGTTCGCACTCAAGGCCAATTTATGACTTGTACTTTTGATCGTTTTGTTCATGGACTTCAATTGATCAACAAACTGTTCGGATACCAAATTTTTTTAGTATTTGAGTGAAAAAAAAGCAATTAGAAGTTGAGAAATAGATGAGGGGTCTAGAGCCAAAAGTCATAATATCCATCCAAACGTATTCTGAGATAAAACGTGAAAACCGATTTGCTCTCTTGAAAACGTAATCCAGAGTTATCTATTTTGAATTTTACTAAGTATTCTGAAATTATTTTCCCATTTTATGCACGCTATTTCGAAAAAATGTTGGGGTTTTGTTACTTTTGAAACTAACGAGAGGATAATGTAAATTGTGCAACTTACATTATGGTATTTTGCTAGTTTTGAAATATAGTTTTTTTTTTCAAAAGTAAAACCAAACTACAAGTTTAAAAGTCCTGAAAATCTTTTTTTATTTTGAAAAATTATCTATAATATAATATTGTTTATTTTTAAAATTCTGAACTCATTCAATTCTTCAAAATATTCATTAAAATTTAATGAAAATCAGCGTAAATTTAAGGTTGGTAAGTATGGCCTTCCAGTTAGATTCATTTTCTTATTCTTTTTTATATGAAGTGGCACTAAATGTAAGCACTTCGTTGAGACATTATCAGTAATGATATACGGAATGGGTGAAATGGTGTAGAGAAATTCGATGGGATATAGGACGAAATAAAAGGTGTGACAGTCACTTCCGTACTGACTACTTTATTGAATTGATTTTATAACTCATTGATTTTATTGACAAAATGCTGACTATTTACTTTTATGGGGCCGAGGTGCAGTGACCAGTGAAATGATGACAATGCACTTTGTTGCTTTCTTTCCTAAGGAGCGTAATTGTGAAATATATGTCTTTTTGGCTCAATTAAATTATCTGCTATAATTCAAGTTAATGATCCCTGAGTGTGGGGTCAATTTTTGGGTCAATTGAATTATTTGTTATGTTTTAGGTTAATGACGTCTGAGTGTACATTACTGGTCATTACAATGCAATGTGAGATTGAAGTGCTTCTAATGGATGAATTGTGGAAGCAGTGAAATTGAAATGTATACCCCATGACGGAGTTGCCCAAATTGATCCATTTTCCATTTTTTGATCCTTCACTTTTAATCTGTATGTCTGTGTATCAAATTTCAAATCTCTAGCTCAAAGCGTTCTCGAGATAAAGTGTGGACAGTGCGATAGACAGACGGAGATATATGAAACAATTCCTTTTCTTCTCCAATGAATGGCAATATAGTTTATTTTTGTGTATCATTAATATTTTAATACGTTACAAACCCTTTCCCTACCACGGATAGTAACTCTCCCATGTACGTCCAAATTACTTGTGATGTTCTCATGTAAGAGAAAGTTGTTCTGAAAACGGTACACGTGGCAGTGAAAGTGTTGAAGCTATAATACCCTACATCTAGGATATAAAAATTATCAAGACCTTGTAATGAGGAATTTTTGGTAAAAAAATTCATTTTCCCAATTATTTTCGCTTTTAAACATTTTTGTGTGGTGTGTAGGGTAAAAAGGAAATATTATTTTAAACTGAAATAAATAACTATCAGCCAGTTGAAAACAATACTATATACCTTCAACAGCGCAGCAAATACGTCCTTTATATAAGTTTATTACAGTGCATAGAAAATAATGTTTTAATTTTAGTAAAATTGGTTGCCATGCGATACTACTGAAGTCGTTTGAGAGTATAGAAATGGTCTGCATATAACAGATTACGCTGTCCACTATGGACCATAATCGGATCTCCCAATCCATAATTTTATTCTAATGCGGTCCATACACGTTACGATTTGCAGTACAACTTGGTTTGACATCTTGTTGAATGTTTTACTACACACGCTCAAGCAATTGATACAATGCGCTGTACAACTTCACCATACACGATACAATCTGCAGTACAACCTTAAGGCTCACCCTCAAAAAATTAAAATAATTTGATTTTCATCCAGCCGTTGGACGAACTTGAAAACCAGTTGGACAGCAGCCCTGCACACAATTCGGGCCGCATTAGACCGCATTAGACCGAGTACCTTCAGTTATGTCGCGGAGGAATCTGCAACCACCGAATCTTTATAATGATATTAGACTGAAATTGAAAGCTGTGAAACGCAGTGATATCGAGACCACAATTTTAACCGGATGTTTTCGAAAGGATTCTGTATTTTTACCATGTATGTCCTTGATACCATTTGACTTCCCTGTTGAGTTTAA
>QYTT01085364.1:24152-42051 GCA_006980735.1 Dasypogon diadema | reverse complement strand
TTCCCTACCACGGATAGTAACTCTCCCATGTACGTCCAAATTACTTGTGATGTTCTCATGTAAGAGAAAGTTGTTCTGAAAACGGTACACGTGGCAGTGAAAGTGTTGAAGCTATAATACCCTACATCTAGGATATAAAAATTATCAAGACCTTGTACAGAGGAATTTTTGGTAAAAAATTCATTTTCTTAATTAATTTCGGTTTTAAACATTTTTGTGTGGTGTGTAGGGTAAAAAGGAAATATTATTTTAAACTCAAATAAATAACTATCAGCCAGTTGAAAACAATACTATATACCTATAACAGTTCAGCAAATACATAAGTTTATCCTTTATGTTAAGTTCATTACAGTGCATAGAAAATAATATTTTAATGTTAATAAAAATGGTAGCCATGCGATGCTATTGGAGTCGTTTGAAGGTATAGAAATGGTATACAAATCGAGAGACTCAACGGTATGCACAGATGATGCTATCCACTATTCAGTGGACAGCATTTTCAAGCCATCGAATCCCCCAATCCATAATTTTATTCTAAGACTGAGCACTTCAATTATGTCGCGGAAGAATCTGCAACCACCGAATCTTTATAATGATATTAGACTGAAATTGAAAGCTGTGAAACGCAGTGATATCGAGACCACAATTTTAACCGGATGTTTTCGAAAGGAGTCTGTATTTTTACCATGTATGTCCTTGATACCATTTGACTTCCCTGTTGAGTTTAAGAGATTGCAGGACGATTACTATAAACATTTCGCACAGACAGACGTTAAAGTTGGACGGGATCGACTCTTGGGAAGGTCTCCTTCTCACGTGGATAGTTTTATATAGCTCGAAATTTCACCCGGCAGCCTGCTTATCCTGGTATTGGAATGAAAAGTTCATAACGTCGTTTAGAAAGAAATACTTGATACAGATTATGAGGATTGCAGAATATAAACCTTTAGTTATATAATTAGTGCTAGACATTTACAGACATGTGTCGAATCCACGCAGATGAAGTCACAGGCAACAGAAAGTAACAGACTAAAATCACTCTATGTTAATTGTAGGCGTTTTCTATTTTTCCAACAATTCTAATAACGCAAACTTGAACGCTGTTGTGCGAAAAATGGTAGTAAAGTAGAATATTCCAGGATTTCTACATTACTTGTCGTAATTATGATGACAGGACTAAGGATATATGAAGTTCAAAGCATACCTGATCCCTGGTAGCTGTGCATTTATCGTTGTATTCCCAACAAAAGCAACAACAAAGATATGATCAGCATTAGTAAAAATTTGCATTAGATCCTTCAATATTTTACACTAACATAAATTCACATATTTTCATATCATCGGCAGAACAGGACATAGCTCCTCACTGTTCCAAGAAATTGCTTTTCTCTTCTTATAGTATTGCAAAAATATCCCAAGAGAAGCACTCTTCCTATTTTCTTTTTAATTGCTGCTTCCGGCATTCAATTAAAACTTCAATATTGGCGAAGAAGTGGACACTACAGCAGTTATCACTAGCCAGATGATCCAGGCCATTTTAAAGAACGGCAACATACAAAAGGCGTTATCTAATCCAAAAAATTAATTAACTGCAGTCACAACTCATGATTGGTTTTTAACAAGGATACCTCTAAAAATGGCAAAATTTATAAAATGTTTTCATTAGAGAGATAATCCACTGACAGACCTTATTTTGTTTGAAGTCCATATATTACGTTTTCCCTTCGACGCAGTGGGAATTTGATTAAAACAAATCAATTAACTGAACATGAGAGAGTAATTTCGTTTATCACTTGTGGCGAAAAACTAAATTAAGCAAGCTGTGACAATTCTCCCGGAAAATAGCAATTATTTTATTGGAAAACAAAATTGAATTACGTTGTATTCGAAAATGTGTCTGGTGTAATTAACACAGGACATTTTTAAAAATCGTGATTGGAAAAAGAAATAGATTCTCATATGCGAGGTAAATAAGTTACATATGTGGTGGAAAGATAAGCCGTTTAATGCTAAATAATTAAAATTATTATTACAACTCACTAATTATTCAGCTTTTGGATGATTATAACCTTAAAATCACAGAGATTTTCAATTATTAGCGGAAACCGTAGCAATTCTTTACACATATCATTACGATAATGGAACAGATGTGAATCATTATTAATTTCACTTTAATATTACAAGTTAAATTAATTTAGGTGTATAAGTTGTTGAGAAAAACAGTTTTATTGTTATTTTTAAGATCAAATTTTGAATAGATGCTAAAATGTAGAACTGCTACATATTTGTACGAGGGTTGTATGATAAGTACCTGGCCTCGGCAACAGATTGCGCTACTACTATAAAACGAATTCTCTCTTTCGTAAATCTAACCTTTCACAAGATTTCTGTCAAATTTTCAAACAGCTGTGTCATTTAGTTTGTGAGTGACAGCCATTTAAAATGAACAACTTTTGCGATTTTACAACAAAGAAAAAAATTGAATATCGGGCAGTGGTAAAATATTTGTTTTTGGAGAAGAAAATGGATGATGAGATAAAAGCGGAACTCAGCAAAGTTTATGGGAACTCTGCACCTTCGTTCTCGGCCATAAAATATTGCACAGCTGAATTTAAACGCGGCCGTACAAGCATTTTTGTTGAAGAACGTCCATGGCCACAATATTTTGAGATGAATGCGACATAATCCACATCGATTACCTTGAAAATTATTAAAGACGAGTATTATGCCAATTTATTGGATCATTTCAATGATGTTGTGAAAGAAAAACGTCCGCATTTGGCAAAGAAAAAAATTCTCTTCTATTAAGATAATGCACGGGAGCACATTTATGTCATCGTCATGGCAAAATTCCATGAGTTAGGATACGAATTACTTCCGCATCCAGCATATTTGCCAGATTTAGCCCTCAGCGATTATTTCCTATTTCCGAATATGAAAAAATGGTTCGTCGGAAAAGGATTTGGCTCAATGAGGTGATTGCTGTGTAACAAACGCCAATTTTGAAGGGTTGGAGAAATCGTACTTTCTAGATGGGATACAAAAGATAGAAAAACATTGGACTAAATGCATAGAGCTAATAGGAGGCTATGTTGAAAAATAAAATGAATTTTATATATATAAATGTTTTTTTTTCTTGTCAGGGCCTGGTACTTATCATACAACCCTCGTATGTTCATGCAAAGTTGGGATAACACTGTTTGATTTAGGTTTTCTATTTTCATACACGGTGCTGGTTTGCACTTTATTATTTTTTTACGCTGTAACCAAAGCTCAGAGGATACTCTCTGATGCTGTAGCACAGCCTTCGCGAAAAGGGAAGTTGGTAGGGTGAGGAGGAAAGCAAAGGAGTTAGGATGTTAAATAAAGATATCGATGCTCAGTCAGTTTGAACAGCTTCGGCAAATTATAGTCAATTGGAATAATATAAAATTATTTGTTTATAATTTTTGATTTTAAAATTTTAAAAAATCCTTTATAACGGATAGTACGTTTACATTTCGCATGATGTGTGAGATTTTCCCGGATAAATTGTAATATTTGACAATATATTTAGATTCTATACGAAAGAATTCACAATGACACGATATTCGAAATTTCTCTCCACCCGGCGTATAGAATTTGAGATATGAGGATGCCAATTAGATGTGCCCAAAACTTTCATTCTTTATGAAATTAGAAGAGAGACTCAAAATATACGAAATTATCATAAAATACCTAAAAAAGTAGGATCTCCAGGGGGAAAAACAGAACTCCTTCGAATATTCCCATATTTAAAAAGTTTTTTTCAAATTCTACAAAATTAGGCAAATTTACAAACAAATGTTTTTTATTAAATTGAAGCAAAAAATTGCTTATTATAATAAATGTTCGAAGTGGTTGCCATTTTATTCTATGAACGATATAAATTGTTGCCTAAAACTTTTTCTTACTCGTTGCAGCATATTCGGAGGTATTACACGGTCGACTCGCCCGTCTGATATCTTCTTTTATGGTTTCCTTTGCTGTAAGTTCATTCTCAAAAAGTTTTTCGTGTATCCCCATAAAGAAGTCGAAGGATGTTAAGTTTGGTGAACGTGCAGACCAGTTAATTTCTCCACTCCATTCAATTCACCTTTCTAGAAATATTTATATATATATTGTACATTTTCATATATACATCCCTTCTAGATAGTATCTTTTGTCATCGTAAAATGAATTGGTGAACATGCTGTTAAAGATGTTCAAAAGAGACACATTTTGAAATATTTAAATGAGCGTTCCACCATTCTATTTTTGGTCATATAAATTTTGAGATTTATAAGTATCTGAAAAAATTATAATATTCTTTGTAGGGCACTTCAGATAAATTATATTTGAATTAATATATTTTTAATTTATTTTTATTTTATACTTTTTAATCTCTTGGATAAGTTTACAAAAATGTATATATTTTTTCTTGATTAGATTTCGATTCACGCATTCCCTGCCCCATGTCCACCGAAACTTCGTTGCCAAGCTAATCGACTCGATAAAAGGTTGGCGTACCTTTTTCCTTGTCATTTTCTTCGACCTCAAAATATTGTATTGTTGCCGGGTCTTCGTTTGCGTGTCTAATTTCAGGTAAATCGTTTCGTTAGAAGTGGAGTCTTTGGGACCTATGTTAATATACATATATAATATATATATATTGCTTTAAGCTGAATACAAAGGCATAGCAAGCTTCAAGAAAAAATACGGCCCAGTAGAAATGGGTCGAAATTTGATTTCAAAATTTGACTCAAAAAAATTTCTAAACTAAATAAAACAATCTAATAAAAAGAGGTAGAATCATGAAGAATTAAAATAAAATAAAATATATGTTTTTTAATAGTTTATTAATACATTGGGTGCCCGAATACCACCGATGAGTCTCGCAAAAGTGCTTCTTTACAGTCCAGGTTATCACCCGTGCATTCCATAAAAATACTTTTTTACAGACCAGGGCATCACCAAAAATGTGTGTTTTTTTTAATATTTACACTCGTCAATGCCAATATAAGGCCTGTAATAATTGGGAGCAGGTAACTTAATCTTATCTGAAGCGTTATCAACAATCCTAACGAAGAAATTTGATAACTAAGTAAATAGTAGAATAATAAATAGAAAGCGACTATAACGACAGCATTCTGGGATATGCGGGTGGTACCCAGGCTTATGCAGAAATTCATCCCTTTTTCATTGCTCTCGAAAAATTTCTTCTTTTCTTCATAGAAAGGGATGAAAATTGCTTCGAGAGGAGTTTTTTTTCAAAAACAGAAAGAGATAGATGAATGCAAGGTAAGCTTATAAGGAAAAGAAGCTTATAAAGATTCGAAATTATGCAACAAAAATCCACGTTGAGCAAAATATTTTGACTTTAAGCTTTCATCTGCTGTTGCGAATGCACAGTGTCTTTTTCTGAGAGGTAGTGAAAGTTGCAAATGTATGCGTAAATGTACAAGTATATTAACGCTTTTATTCAAGTCTATAATTTCTCTGCCGAAATTTTCAAGATTTTGTTGTTGGTTCAAAATCCATACCACTAAAGTATTTTCACACAGTCTTATTTGTAAATAAAAAATAACCGAAAGGTATAAAGACTTTAGTTGCCTGTACACGCTTAAAAGCATCTGAAGGCTGTTCGGTATATGAAGAAATATAAACAGAAACACTAGTCAAGCTGGTGAACAGTATAACTATAAAACATAATGTAATCAAATTTTCATGTCACCCTCCTTACATTTGCCTTCCTAATGAATGTTATTTATCAAAATTTCAAATATGCTGTAATAAACTCAAATCACAAAATTATATATGTTACCTGTTACAGGCTTCAGGCCATTTTAAACAGTTTACTTAAGACAGATTCTCGTCGTTTGGATCTCACTTATCCTTTCATCCATCTTAAACTCTTTGAGAAACAAAATTTGCATTTTTAACATTTAAGCTCGTTAGCCATAATCAAATTTTATGTGGGAAGTTACAAGCACAAAGCAAGCTGCTGACGGGATGTTCACCAGCAGTTACAGCTTTTGAATCTTCATGTTTATGTATTAACTCCACATAAAGGGACTCTGTTTAATATTAAATTACGCTGCTACTTTGTAAATCACTGTGGTTTTCATGAAAATAATTATAATCGTGCGCAGAAGGAGCAGCCAAGTAATTATTTTACATACACAAAATGCAAACATATATTTGAGGTAGGTGTCATCCTTCATCCCTTTAGATAAAATTTCTCTGGCTCATGAATAAAAATGATGAAATTCGTCAGTGATGGATTTAGAAAGTGTCAGGTTCAAAGCAATGATATTTAATCTAAGCATTTATCCTTCCTTCCTTTAAAAACCTTTATATAGTTTTTTTCCAAAGGGGATTTTCATTACTTTTATGTTTGAAGTATATTGGAGTAATGTACAAGCCAACAACACAAATAAGACGTTCTTATTATCTTTATGTTGCTTTTAGACAAAAGAGGGCGCGTTTTTATTATGGAATATATAATTTGATAGTAAGCCTACACATTACTGATCGAAAGAATCCAGTGCCTACTTGGATTTTTCGAAAATCAATTCGACATCTGCACTCGACAGCCTAACTGCCCACTTCCCCGCCCTTCTTTCGCTTTCGCCAAGGCTACGCTCTACAGCTTTGGCTACACCTTAAAAGAGAAAAAAATTGGGGAAAACTGGGGCAACAATTAACAGCGATAAATCTTAACAAGCAGTTTTTTTCCAAACTTACACGTCATTATTTTTTATTCTGCCTACTTACTATATTTTAGAATGGGCCGTGACTCACCAGTTGCGTTCAACGTATCGCATGTAGAAGTTATGCTGAGAGTCTTATTTAAGTATTAACGTAAGTATTAACGTATTAGCGTTTACTCCAAATATGGAGTTGGGTTTAATAGTTGTTAAATTAGGAGGTGCATTATTTTAGAAAATGGAGAAGATCTCAAAATCACGTGAAGTCAAGCGGATGGCGGGAAAATATTGGTTTGTCAATTTCTGGAAGAAGAATCTAAGCTAGCCGTTAAAAGAAGATTCAGTTCTACTAGTTCTTGATAACCACAGGTCAATGTACGGGTGGTTAACAACGCTAAGAATAACAACATCGGTTTGCTATCATTTTCCCTACATCGTTCCCATCGGCTCCACCCCCTCGATGTCGAGACTTACGGGGTCAATGGAATAAAAACAAACAATAGAAGAATTGGATGGCTAGTAACACGAATCTCCTCGGGATTATTAAGGATTCATTTCGTCAAACAGTAGATCATGTAATTATATCATACTAAATGCATTTAAAAAATGTGATATTTTCCTATACGATAAAGACATGTTTCAAGAAACTGTCTTCACACAGTCTTATGTTTCTCACTCCCCAAATCCAAAGACTTAAAACTATGAATCGCAACAACATTCTTTACCACCAGTTGAAGGCAAATAGCATATAAATCTTACTAACATTCACTGGAGCTTTAGAAATATAAAAAGATAATGAATTCGTACTAGGGTCAATGGGACCAATTACAAAAGATTCACAGTGTGCTAAGCCTAATTCAAACCGATCAAGAGAGTTAGTATTCTTTACTAATATTCTAGAAATAACGCCTTGGAAAAAATCTGTGTAGTGATAGCACTGACAAGGCAACGAATACTTGATCTTACGTCGATAAAACTTAATGGCGAACCCTTTAAACTTCGACCCGGGGGGGGGGCTGATCCAGCATCTGATCTGGATCATTGAAAATTTTGAAATTATTTGACCTCTTAGACACAAGCAAACAGTTTTATAATCTAAAAAAAACTTCGTCAGATTGACATGAGATTGAATAATTAAAAACTTCAAAACGAGTTCACTCGATATTTTCTAGATTTTATTTTGACATTTCCTACAGTAGAAAATCATAGCAATTTTATGCATTTCTAAAAGTGCCAGCTGCTTATAAGCAATGATCCAGATCAGATAAAAAACACAATTATTGTCAACTTTATTTAAGTTAATTGGATGAACGAAATCGTGGTATATATATATGTATATAAATATATATATGATGAGAATAAGACGAATTCATTGCTCGGTTTGGGTGCAAGGAAGGACAGGATCGATGAAAAAGGGTCATATAAAAAACTTTAAAAGATGTGAAAGAAAAGAAAAAAGTAAACCAGCAAGCAATAAAAAAAGAAGGCAGGATATCTTGCCGAGCCAGAAATATTGAAAGTTTCGAGTTTCTTCCCAGGATTAAACAGGAAAACCCCCAGATCGTCCACCGGCAGTTATCGCAGTGCAGGACTCTAGAAGTAGACAGGAGATACCTCCCTTTTCTTAAAATAGTTAAGTCGAGGATTAAGAAAATTTATACCTACAAATATTTATTTCCCTAGGGAATAATAATGCTTATATGAGCCATTTCGGGGAGTTTCAAACATTTTCAAAAATTTCCTTTGAAATAGCAAACAGGGGACAAGCACGGTACAACTGGATAATAGAAAAACTAAAACTAAGGAAAATACACAAGAAAAATAGAAAAGAGATCAGAAAGAAAGAAAAGGTAAATTAAACGGGAAAAGGAAGGTCACGAAAATAGAAAAAGTAAGAAAAAGGAATCGATAAAAACCAAAAACCGATATAGGCGATAAAAGGTATCAATGCTTTGGTGCTTTATATAGTCAAGGCATTTGGTTCATTATTTTGTTATTTTGTTCCCTTTTTTGCTTTAGTTTATTCTTCAATGGAATAAAAATCATCAAAAATTTATACATTTCTTTTTTTTTCTTTTAATACCTTAATGTGATAATTCTAGTTACTTGTGTTAATACCTACTCCAACGTTGTTAGTTCCAGCACCAAGAAAGGGGGTTAGAAGTAACAACTGACTATTGCCAGAAAATTTATTGCATTTCAAAATTACCACTTAATTTCTAAAATTTGTTGTTTCCCCAGTCTCCCCTAACTTAAAAAATTCTTTAAAAAAATTTGTTAAAAAAGAAAATATATCGAATTTATGGAAAATAACGAAATAATTCAGTTGATACTTCTTTTCAATTGTATTTGCAGCATTTCTCATGTTCTCAGTGATACGCAATGCCCAATTCTTAAAAATTTTCTTCTTACCCTAAAAACGCTGCTGACTACACTCTTTAATAGCTATTGCAATGTCGTCCCCCCAACTTAAGTAATATCATAAAAAGGAATAAAATCTTGCAGTCTGGGCTTTATACTTCACACGTTGTCTGTTCACATCTACGACTATAAATTACAATAGTCAACCCTCATGAAATGAATTGTGATTAAGCTTTTCTGAGCTTTTTTCATCTCTTACAATAGATAGTATATACATATATGGCAGGAATACTATATTGAACAAATTATATATGACTTTCCGTACTTGTTGCACATAAGTGGTTTTTAGCGTTGCTTTTAATATGAAATGTTTGGTATTTGTACTATATTCAAAATAGAATGTCTAACTCAGTATTTTTTCTGAAAAGCTCAAAACGAATTGGAAAAAAATAAAGTTTTCTTATGAATTGGTACCTACAATAAAATCATTACTTTTCCTTAATCATTTTCTGAAAATTATCAAACTGCACGATATACCCTCATTTTCTCTTTCTCGTCATTAGCAGAAACGAATTAAAGTTGAGATTCGATGTTTATTATAATTTTTAAGGGAACTTTATTGCTGATGTTGAGGGTTGAGGGAGTAGCATAAAAACGTTGCCGTCATCGTTGCATTCACTTCAATTCAGAGCAATTTTAAATCACTTCTAAAAGTGCTTCGCCACTAAAAATCTCTTTTTTATTTGCTGTGTGGAATTATTGTACGTTTGCATGTTCACGATATAGAACGAGTCATTTGGTCACGAACACCAAAACTGTTCTCCATCCTGAAGTCTTGAAGGTTCTGGAGAAATAGCAACATTTTATTATCACGAACTGAATATTTAGTTTCCAGCATAGAAATCCTCTGGAATTAGTTACAAAATTACGGTATATAAATAGAACATAAATTGGTTTTTATTATATTAATAATTTGGAATAAACGACTATTAAGAGCATTCGTGATAAGGTAGGAAATATCAGACGTATCCGTAAATAAAAAAATACAGTCGAAATATGCGTTATATAAAAAAAAATCAGAATACAAGTTGTTTCATTTTATTCAAATCTATTTCATAAGTTTCCCATAAGTTTCCTCTTTAGTCATGCAAAGCAGGTAGGTAGATGTAATACTACACATTCTCCCTCAGAAAAGTTTGCAATTTGTAAATCTCCCTTTAATCATATCACGACGCAGATACCTACAATGAAAGATATAATGCCGAACTTCTTCAGAGCATATCAAGTTTGTTGATATCATTTTCAGTAGAAATGCTTTTATGGGTCAATTTGAAATGAGTTTCAGACGTGAGTGGAGCATTTCAGCTTATTTTACGATCATAAGGGATGATGGGCTATGTAAATTATTCAGAGAGCGGGTTCAAATGAAATTTTCTTTTCAGAAAAAATAATGCGGGCTTATTGTAAATTGAATTTGATAAGTGGAATACAAAAACAACTTTTCTACATTTTTATATTTTTGTTAAGCTGGTTTTCATTAAATTGTATTCAAATATTAGTCCACAAGAGATGAAGGGGTAGGACCAATGTTATTTAGAAAACTTCTGTGCATGGAAACGATAACTAAAAAATAATGTGTTGGGCATATCCCGAAACGGTTGAGTGCACGACTCCGTAGACTGAATAAGAATGCGAAAGCTCTTGGTGTAAAGGGCAAGCTCACAGCAAAGTTGATTGATGAGCTAAATAAACACTTAGACTAGCCACTTGGACTAGCCATCAGAACGAATAAAATCTCCGCAGATGATATGGAAAAATCAATCTAGGCTACATTGAAACATAACTCGTCAACAGATGAAAATCCACAGCACAATAACTACCCACCAGGTCTAGACAGCTGGTGTTTCTGGCAAAAAGCAAAAACGCTTAATGAACTGGGCAAATACAGGCAGCTATTTCCGGTGACGTATTGAACGTAATTACTCCCGTCTGTGACGAGTTAAGCAGAGATAATTTATTAGAGCGTTGCATAGGAGGATTCATCCAGAACAATAACAAAAGTCTTAACTCTCCCATTTGATTATTTGTTCCAAAGGAGTGTTCAGTGGTGCGAAGACAGTTGAAATCGCATCATATATTGCAGCAGGAATTTTTAATAGAGGGCATGCAAATGTCTTTCAAATAATGTGTCACCTGAATTTGGTAATTGGACAGAAAGCAGGTGAAATGTGACAAGATCCGCGTTTCCATCGGCGAGGCTCGTCATTCTCGTTCATCCGTTTAGGAATCTCTACACAAAGAAAAAAGGCTACCGTATGGAGCTGGAATGGCAGATTAATGGTAAGACACGAAAATTTTATAATTTTACTGAAAAAACTAATCGTTAAATTTTAAACCAGTTTTTTTAAAACGATGTCGTTCAAAACAGTGTGGTTAATATCCCTAATTTTAACATTTTAGAAATGATCATGAGGATCGTGTCAGATGTGACCTTGCTATATATTTCTATAAATCTTTGTAAGGTTCTGTCATTGTTTTTCATCATCTGGACAAAAAATCGAATTCTTGAGTATTCAGCTATCCTCAGGTGCTGACAAGAGCATTCTAATCCGTGCTTATTACTCTCCGAACTATTTTGACATAGAGTAACTTGTTCCATATCCTGCAAACTCTAGACTTTGACTTAATAAATCATCTCCTAGCACATTTCGGTGCTACCTCGTCGTCTCAACTTGATTATATAAAATCCCCTTCTCAACCCAGTGATTTTCGTTCCATTAGTTTACTTAAATTTCTTGCTAAAACTCTTGACAAAATTATGTATGTACCTTCAAATCCTAGATCATATCGAAGAAAATGGAATGTTGTCGATTTGGCAGTCTGGTTTTAGAGCTAAAAAACATCGTTGCGAAAGAGCTCTCTTGAGGGTCATCTCTGATATTTATGAGACACTGGACGAAGACTATCTGGCTGTATTATCTACGCTTGATTTTAGTACGGCATTTGGCATAATATGTGTGCTCGTGAAAGGCAGTTTGCTTTTAATGACTGCTTTCGCTTTATATAGATTATCAACTACTTGACTGTCCCCTGGATTCTTACCTTTGAGCAAAGAGCACTATCTTTCCATTTCAATATCGAGGATTTATGGCGAAAATCTTCTATCAAACATTTTAAGCCAAATTTTTTTTATTTCATTAAAAGGAAGACAAAGATACTCTAGCATAAAATCCTTCAAAACAGTTTTAGTGTGTAATAGGAAGTTTTCACCATAAGCCCTCGATATATTAAATCTTAATACTCCGGAATATCTCAGAGAATTTATCCAATTACCATCACCTCACGTTTCAGCAAATCGGTTGTGAAAGGTTCTTTCCCTGTGACTTTGGAACAGTCTTCTGTAAAATATTTGTATACCAAATCTGGGAATTAATTTTTGTTATTACTATTACGCTCAATATCTATAATCCTCTTTATATACTCATTCCACCCACTTAAACTAAATTGAAACGTTATTATAGGAATGATAATCTCTATCTAATTTCAAACCCTCAATTTGATCTTCTAACCAGAATTTTCAGAAGAGTACCTTCTATACGGATTACTAGATTCAATTATTCTTACTAGGCCCTGAACTAAGCTGATTTGTATGTTTTTGTGCTTTACAACTAACGAGCTTCAAACATACTCGTAAATGTATTATTTTATGTTTACTGCTTATAATTAGTAAAATAAAAATTGACCCTAAAATTAACAATTAACAAGTTTTAGAATAAGAGCGCATCAAAAGTTTACACCATGAAATGAGGAAATTGCTTCCAAATCCAAATCCAAATCCCATTTCAACTGTTTTGAGACAACCAGGAGGCGATATCATGTTCATAAGGCAATAATTGTCTGATTAAAAGCAAGCAATTTGTTGCCGTTTCAATAATTTAATAACTCCTCTATTTGATCTCATATTCCCTGCAGGCTCTTTAATCAGTTATCCCAAAGATAGAAACGCAATTAAGTTGATTATTAGAATTATCCATTATGTCGTTCTGAAACCCAATGTGCTCGAGGTAAAGGGGACCCATGACTACCACACCGGCAGTGATGTAGAAAATTTCCGTTTAGCAGTAGCATAGTCTCATATATATTGACCTGGCCTTTAAGGATAATCGGAAGAAACTAGAAAGTGTAAAAGCTTCGTAATAAGATGGCTACTTTACTTCAAATGGGATTAGAGGGAAACATAAGTAGGTAATTTTGTTACCAAGAGAGAATCGGATTTTCATTAGCGAGTTTATGGTTTGCAATTACATTAAGAACTAAAAAGAAACTCCATTATGCTTTTCTAACGTTGTTTCAAGTAGCATAGCATGTTGCAAGGAATTGGCTAAGATTTTGCTTACCGTCATCTTTTCTAACAAAATTTCTTGGATCGATATGCAAAACAGTTGTGAAATTAAAAAAAATAAAAATGTGGTAAGTTTATCCTGATCCATAGCAAACCTTACATATATCGGAAGATATTTTTGGAGCGATGGTCTGGTGGTCTATCTATATATATAGGGTTTTCCAGAGCTTTCGACAAGAAGTACAGTAAACTTATAGGTCTAAGACCGAATGGAGATTTATGAGAACATTTCTTGGGTATAGGTAAAACTGTGGCTACTTTCCATGATGAAAGGAAAGAAGGTGGCATCAGACAGGAGATGATTACCTGAAGTACATACATATATACCAGTAATAGGAAGCAAGATAAAACGCAGATTGTCAGGTCTTGTAGTAAACTGTGTAACTAAAAGGATAGCAGTATTCTGAGGTCAGGAGACATCTTTCGTCTTCAGCGTGGATCTCTACGCATAAAAATTAAATTGGCTGATCAGCTGATTGATATTTGAACTCATTTAAAAGAACGTAACATAAGAAATCGTAAGTTAAAAACGTGACACCTGACGTGAATACAACGGATCAAAGTGGTAAACAAAATTCTCCCGAAAGACGTAAAAAGTAGAATTGTAAATTATAAAATAATGTTAAACGAACTATATATATATATAATTTTTATTAATACTAAACCTGTCCTTTACTATTGCTTTAGAATTTTTAACTCTCCTACCTGAAGTTAACTTTTCTTTTGAACTCCTTACTTGATGTAATGAACGTACTCTAGCGCTGGTCTGAGTCTTCGGGGTCACCAATGTGGTAATCATCAAAGGATTTTATCTTGAGATTTCAAATTCTGTGGTAGTCATCAGAGGATATTATCTTGGGTTTTAAAATTTTCTACGTCGTGGTTATCATCTGCTTTCCTTCAGAAGGTGAAACCTATCGCTAATCTACTCCTCTAATTAAAAGACTATTCCTACCGACCAATTTGTCCTCATTTGTTCTCATGATTTAAATTTTCCTTGCAAAATTTCCTTTATTAACTTTCTTCCCTTTTCTTTTCAAAAGCATTTTTTAGAAAAAGATTTTTATTTCATGACAATTCCTCTACATAAAAGGGTACTTATTTTTTTCAATAAAAATTTTCCTAAGAAAAATCGTAGATTTCTACAATTAAGCTGTTCGTGCTTGGTTACGTAGTGAGGGGCATTTTTCCAAACGTTAGTTGAGACATTTCTCAGTGTACCAGCCAAAAAAGTATTTTACTACCTTGGTAACAATAATACATAGGTACATACGTACATACCTAAATTTTTTCCACATTATTCATTCATTATTCATTCTATCCAATGTTAAACTTTACTTGAATAAATGAATCTAGTAGTAGTAGAATTGAGAGAGGTTTTAATGCCGCTATGGACCTAAATTTAATCCATTTCACTATCCCACGTCAATTAGTGATGCTAATGGGACCAAGTGGTGTGTAACAATGATCGAGTTTTTCTATCGACAACAGGATATCTGGAAAGCACCCTAGTAAATAGGCTCTTGATAAATGTTGCATCAAGGTGAATTTAGAGTTTAGCAGCTTTGGAATTCAAGGTAAATGTTTAGATTTTTTGTTGCTAGATTCTGGCAAATACAATAACCAAAGATTCAGGATTTTATCCAATAGTTTTCCTTCGCACCGTTTTTCAGTGGAACTACGATATATTTTTTCTACGACCATGTACAGATTAGGAGTTTCTATAAAATAAGACATTCTTTTCTCCTCTTAATTAATCTACTGAATAGTTTTCTGTTACAACGAAGTGATAAATAAAAGCTTCTCAACTCTCCGTCAACTCGGCACGCATTCATACAAGTACAACATAAAAGTATTATCAGAAATGGTAATATTTCACCTACAATATACATTTGATATCGGGCGCCATATAATATCGGAACTGTCTTTGAAAAAATGCAGACAGAAAATACGAATATTCTCAATATTTTTTTTAACTTTCTTTGGATTCCTCCATCTTCTCACGAATAAGTCAACTGATGCATAAGGAAGATTTTAAGTGAGTTTCCTTGTACGAAAACTTACTTAGCTAAGAGAAACAAGAAAGCACCTAAAGAACAGAAAATTCCTGTAAATTCTAGAGGATGGATGTAAACATTTTTAGAGCATTTCAAAAATAATAATGCAGCGATGACGTAAAAGAGAAAAAGTATTACACCTCAATGAAGGTAAAGTGAAAATTTTAGTAATGCGAAATTTGTCCAGAAAATGTATTGAAAGACATACCCACAGGCAATGCACTACAACGGATCGATCAATCCTCAACATGAGACTACAACCTACTGAAGAATCTATTGAGCCATTTAGTACAACGTTAAAATCTTTGCTTCCTCATGAATACATTGCAGAGCAGCAGACCAGCTATTTGAAGGCCCTGAACAACAATATTCAATCTCTGAACGTAATTGCTATGATGGACTTCGTTGAGAACTAGACTTTTATTATGCAAGGTTAAGTACAGTCATGTCACTGGAGTAATTTGCAAACCACAATTCATACATATGGAATTTATTATCGCAGGAGGAACCTAAGCACAACACAATATCTTTTTCATAATATTATCTAGTTACTTTCTGAGAGAAAAATTTGATTACCTTAAAAGGAAATTTTTTGGTTTTTGTACGTATTTGATATCTTGTGTAAGAATCGCAAAAAACTCTTTTAATTTATCAGTACACGCGGAGGAATTCGGCGTGGAATTCTTTTTCCCACTTCTCACGGAACAAGTTTTAACGATGGGTTGCGTAGAAGTGTAAAATGGTCTATTCAAGAAAAGTTTTGGAAGAAAGGTCATAAAAATTAAGACCAAATTCTATGTAGATTTTTAAGCTTATTTTTCAACTGAAGTGCATAATGTTTTATAATTCTGTAACAGTTGTTTATAACACTATATTATTGATAATATTGAGTTTTATTCTCGAATGTTGTACATATATACAAAATAAATGATAATTTGTAATTTCTATTGCGATTAATCGATTAATAAAATCAGTTAGTAACTGTTCATTGGAATTCTTACTTCTCTAGTAATTAGACCCCCACCAGTGGTAAGCATCACTAATATATCAACTCAATATTCACTATTTTTAAGCACTCGACAGTGGTAGTCCTAAATATTTTGGTCCTTCGAGCCGGATAAAACTACCAAAATAATTGAGCTTACTATCCTTGGAGGCTTAAACGTAGTGAATATTAAATTAATATAAATATTAAGTATAGATTTACCAGTTAAGAGCAGTTAGTCTGCTCCACATTCAACTCAATATTTTTGAAACTTCTCTGTTCTCCTAGGTCGTTTCTGGAGGACACGTGTTTATTTCCTCAATATGATCCAAAGGAATCCTATGATGCACAGGGGACAATCCTACGATGCACACAGCACAGCTTAGGCGAGACTTGTATTTGTGAAATTACTCGGGTATTGGACAGTACAAACTCCATGCCAAACCCCGTGGCGTACTTGCGACATTTGCCGGGAGAAAATTTCCCAATTTCTCCTCCCTCAATTTCCTTCCGCCTAAGCTGTGCAGTGTGCATCATAGGGTTATGCCCTGAGCTTAGGCAATACCTTAACACATGTGCAGTAGTAAGAGTCTTTCTTAGCCGACGTGATTGCCATTGGTCTATAGTTAGAGGATCACAATTGGATTTTTATTTACGTGCAACGTAAAGCTATTGCTTCTTCTAAAACAATACCAGATCGAAAGCTGCAAATAGTAAAAACCCTTTTTATATGCACATTTAAATGTCATATAATAGAAACTACAAAGTGTTTAGAACTTTTTAACCCATAACGTCCTGAGTTTGTTGTAAAAGTCAGTCAATATTTTAGTCAAGTTTTCTCAAAGAACCCAAGTTTATTTTTTATACAAAGAATTTTCTGAAGTTCTCTGAAGATTACCTGAACTCAACTGACTTTTTTTAGACACAAAAAGCCCTGAGTGCTTTTTCCCAATCTAACTTTCGAGGGAATTGAACTTTTAGTTAAAAGTCAAGTTCCTTCTCATATGAAAGATTAAACAAAGGGCAAAGTTTTGCTGTAATGCCGTAACTTACACGTACCTGCTTCCATATAAGATTTATTGTTCTTTTTGACTTTCTTGGAAGGCTAAAATAAAATAAAATTAAGAACATGATAGTAGATCTCAGATTGATGTAATGGAATTCAGCAAAGTGATTAATTTTAACGTATAAAGGTGCGAATTAAAGTTTTCTAAACAAAGTGTTATTTCTGCGAATTCATTCAATTTACATCTCATCGGCCAGCATGAGCGTTTATTTCAATAAAAAAATGTATGAACACATCAATCAATGTATCTGCTACCAGAAGATATGACCTTGTCCTACTTTTACGGCAAAAGTTGAGTGCTACAGCGATAGAAGGCTCTAC
>QYTT01085364.1:0-24132 GCA_006980735.1 Dasypogon diadema | reverse complement strand
GTAGTCCTAAATATTTTGGTCCTTCGAGCCGGATAAAAACTACCAAAATAATTGAGCTTACTATCTTTGGAGGCTTAACGTAGTGAATATTAAATTAATATAAATATTAAGTATAGATTTACCAGTTACGCAACGTTGGTGGCAGGGAAAAGAGGGATTGTGCACATTCTGTTTAAATAAGAGCGGTCTATAGTCGGCGAGTAAAACACAGATGATGTTAGTCTGCTCCACATTCAACTCAATATTTTTGAAACTTCTTTGTTCTCCTAGGTCTTTTCTGGAGGACACGTGTTTATTTCCTCAATATGATCCAAAGGAATCCTATGATGCACAGGGGACAATCCTACGATGCACACAGCACAGCTTAGGCGAGACTTGTATTTGTGAAATTACTCGGGTATTGGACAGTACAAACTCCATGCCAAACCCCGTGGCGTACTTGCGACATTTGCCGGGAGAAAATTTCCCAATTTCTCCTCCCTCAATTTCCTTCCGCCTAAGCTGTGCAGTGTGCATCATAGGGTTATGCCCTGAGCTTAGGCAATACCTTAACACATGTGCAGTAGTAAGAGTCTTTCGTAGCCGACGTGATTGCCATTGGTCTATAGTTAGAGGGTCACAATTGGTCTTTTATTTACGTGCAACGTAAAGCTATTGCTTCTTCTACAACAAAACAAGATCGAGGGCTACAAATAGTAAAAACCCTTTTTATATGCACATTTAAATATCATATAATAGAAACTACAAAGTGTTTAGAACTTTTTAACCCATAACGTCCTGAGTTTGTTGTAAAAGTCAGTCCATATTTTAGTCAAGTTTTCTCAAATAACCCAAGTTTATTTTTTATACAAAGAATTTTCTGAAGTTCTCTGAAGATTACTTGAACTCAACTGACTTCTTTTTAGACACAAAAAGCCCTAAGTGCTTTTTCCCAATCTAACTTTCGAGGGAATTGAACTTTTAGTTAAAAGTCAAGTTCCTTCTCATACGAAAGATTAAACAAAGGGCAAAGTTTTGCTGTAATGCCTTAACTTACACGTACCTGCTTCCATATAAGATTTATTGTTCTTTTTGACTTTCTAAAATAAAATAAAATTAAGAACATGATAGTAGATCTCAGATTGATGTAATGGAATTCAGCAAAGTGATTAATTTTAACGTATAAAGGTGCGAATTAAAGTTTTCGAAAGTGTTATTTTTATGAATTCAGTCAATTTACATCTCATCGGCCAGCATGAGCGTTTATTTCAATAAAAAAATGTATGAACACATCAATCAATGTATCTGCTACCAGAAGATATGACCTTGTCCTACTTTTACGGCAAAAGTTGAGTGCTACAGCGATAGAAGGCTCTACGCTTTGAAGTAATCCATTCCGCTTCCACGTAATTAAAAACAGTGTTTCATCTAGAGCGGCTTCAAATATAGAGCAAAGCTTTGTGATCGGGGATGTTTCACTTTGGAGTCAATTTTGATCTTTGCCTAAGATGAACCCATGAGTGCAGTGTGCTATTGAGTTTGTATTACCTTTATCGCCGTTTACATAAAAAATAAAAATTGGTAAAATTTGGGGAAAGTGCATTTTCCTCACTTGAGCTTAATAAGGATTTGCACTAACATGATCGTGGAAGGGCCCTTTTTCTATTTTTTTATTTTTTAAAAAGATACCTAAGAAGCCAAGAAGTCATCCGAGATAGATCTCAATCTTGAGATTGTTCGAGGCTTTCACTGTATCCTTTTTTAGCAACGTGGATATGTGACCGATGACACATTTAATTAATAATTATTATTCCTCTGGGCAATGTGTGTCGGCGCCCCGTGTGAATCTTCTGAAATAGAAGGGTAACTCATTATTAAGGAAACAACGGTCCTTGATTTTAGCAACTGATTGCACCAATTGCTTTAGCGCCTCATTTGAACTCTGTGTCGGATTTTTTCTGATTCGCCACCGTCCCTGAAGAAGCTTTATTTAAACAATAATAAAGACACATTATAATAAAGAATCACAAATAAATAAATTTTATTGATAAAACTTTTTTGCAACAAGACAACTCGGCCAACGCAGTCCCATCACCTACTCATTCAGCCGGATACTTTTTGTAAGAAGTAATTCCCATTTATAAATATGTAAAGATTAATAAAGCAAATTGTATAAGTAATAAGAAAATCACAAAATTCATATGGCAGCCCTCAGAAGGAGTTACCTAATTTGATTAATTTTAATAACATCTGTGTGCCAAATTTGAACCACCTAGTGTTTTCGTTTCACAAGAAAAAAAAAGTGATTTTTCATTTGATATTGCATAACTAAAGGTTTCAATTGCGAACTCTATGAAGGATTTGTCAGATTTGTTTCAGCAGTCACAGTTTGATAGAACCTTGAGCAACAATCCCGAATTTTGTAGTCAGTCCTTGGCTAACATCCCCGAATTTTGTAGTTCGTGCAACCGATAATTAAATTGTTATGTGCGAGTTATAATAGCACATTTTTTCTCCTAGTGGCTTTGTTTTTCTCTAAAAAAGTCAAGAAATTGTTTTGGTCCTTCGAGCCGGAGAACCCCGTGAAAGCAAAAAATTGCGTAAAATCAAACAGAAAACATTGGTAACAGAAAATAAACTGCATAAAAACAAGGAATCGCGTAAAAAACCGTATAAAATCCCGCGCAAAGAAACCACGTAAAAGTAAGTCGTATATTTAAAAAAAACCACGGAAAAGGGGTCCAGGTGTATAATAATTATTTTAAACACTAAAAAAAACTATATCAGCTGACACTAAAATCTAGAACCGATCTATTCTATTTAACTGTGGGAAAATTGAATCTGTTCGGCACAGATTCACACGATTTCTATCTCTTAAGCCTGATTTATTTTCGTAGAGAAAACTACGTATCTTGTCAACTAGCTGTGTAATAGAATGTGACACCAACAAACGAATCACTTTTTCCGACTGCATCAAGCTCCCTAAACTGAACTGAAAAACTATTGCTATTCTGGTGAAATTTAAGATTCTTTAGCGTAATCTATCATTCCCCATGACAACACCATATTGTCCTTTCTACCTCCTACTCAGGTGAAAATATTTTCAGGTATTTTAAGTAATATAATTTAGAAAATTGCTGTGTTGGCGTGAAGAAATCTCTTTCAGACACTTTTGCAACTTATCTCCATTACATAATTCATATTCATCTGACTACTAAAGAAAGTTTTGAAAGTTTTCAGCTTAAGAATAGATAAGAAGTTGGGTATAGAAAAGTTGTCTCTTCGGCAGAAAAAAGTTTTAATAGCCTTAAGTATTTGCATTAGGTCTCTTTCCACTTCTGGCTGCAATTAAACTTTACTTTGTCTCAAACACAACTAAAAGTTTTGAATTCGCATATTAATTTCTGAACCTCAACATCAAAGAAAAAAAAACAATCTTTGAACTTTGTTTAGTGCTGCTACTTTTAAAAGGCATTTCTTGCTTTCCACCCACATAAATTATTTTAAAATTGATTGGCGTGTCTTACTTCTAAATTGGTTTTTTATCGTTATGTCGTTCTTAAGCTGCAGTGAAATAAAAGTGATATCTTAACATCAATCATGGTAATAACGTTGCCGTCTTATCAAGCAAACTTTTCCCCACGGAGAACACCTTCATAGATTTAAACAAATTAGAAGTAATATTTTTCCGTCTTTTTGGTACAGGTAAGATTAAGTATCTCTGTTTTCGGGGATTTGAACATATTTAAACGGTAATGGCAAAATGTATTAATTGTGTAAAGTACAAATGGATCCTTTAGTGTTTATTCATTTAACAATTGTAGTAAATTAATTAGTTTTAATTACATTTTATAATTAAAACCGAACTAGTTAACTTCAAACTTGTTTTTCAATTACACTAAGCCTTTTCCGTGACACTTACAAATTCTTCTTCA
This sequence comes from Dasypogon diadema, assembly GCA_006980735.1. Lineage (NCBI taxonomy): Eukaryota > Metazoa > Arthropoda > Insecta > Diptera > Asilidae > Dasypogon > Dasypogon diadema. The sequence continues at coordinate 20,218 of QYTT01085364.1, read as the reverse complement.
TCACGTATTTCGTTCCGTTTATTAAACTTCCATGAAACTTATAATTGGGGGGGGGCATTACACAAATTCACGTATTCCCGCCAACAAGCCTATGTAAGCTTAAGAAACTACTTCCCTTGATAACCCACCTTGAGATAAATAAAGTCAAGAGTAAAGCAATCAAATTCTCTTCTTCTATTGCAAAAGCAATTTACCTATAGATTAATCCCAAAAGCCGTGAACGTTAATTTTAGTGGGTTTCATGGATCGAAATTAATATTCCAGGCTTAAAACCATCCTTCAATCGAGCTTAATCACGTAATCCGAGAATACTAAGGATTGTATCCATTGTGTTGAATCTTAAATCATCTGCCCCGATGAAAGCTTTTCATCTCAAGTTCCTTTTAAAGCATTAAATCTACAAGACTTCAACTTACGCAAATTTACTAATCATCTTGAATACCCCTCCGAAAAAGATTGGAAATTTTCCTCTTAAACAGAAGAAGCCGCTACAAAAACTTCAACACTTTTGAAAAGGGCAGCTTCCTATTCAAAAACGCTTAACTTTTAATAAAATCCCCAAAAAAATCATAGGCTGGGTACAATTTTCTCAAGGGCCATTCTCTGTTCAACTGTATTTCCACCAAAAAATTTCCCACAGTAATTTGAAAAATAAATCGATCAGGAATGGTCCTAACCCAACTGTGAAACAATGTGGTTTTTGTCCCTGTATGATTAATTACAATTCCCCTTTACTCGTAATGCATGAAGGAAATTAAAAGCGATTCGTGATTTGTTTGGAACAAATTCAGGATTGCTTTGTTTACGTAATTAAAGGGGGATTGTGGTGAGATTGCCAAAGTCAACGGTGTATGGCTTCACTAGCATTCGCTATTGTACATAATTTCAAGCATCAATTCATGGAAATTACGCTAATATCGCCCACATTCACCGTGAATTTGAATTTACTTGTATCTGACGAATTCTAATTTAGCTGTGAGGTTAAATTAAAAGTTGTTTCGGAATTGTAATAAATTACAATTAAAAAGGATCAGACGGTAAGGTGTTTTGTTAAATAGGATTGTGGCTTTTTGAATGCCTAATTATTATTTTGTCTAAATTTAGTATGTTTGATAAAAGTACGAAGTTTGAGTACGCTAATCAGCATCACTAACTAATCAATTTATATGAACCAAAAAGGTTGAATGTCTAATAAAATTTGGTTCTATTTATTGTGCGGGTAACTACTCATTTTAATTCTGACTGCAAATATTGTTTATTGTATTGAGAACAAAAGGCAGTTTGAACCAGAACCAGAGGTCACCAATGAGATAAAAATAATGGTATCACTTTTATGCAAAGCTGTTTTGTAATTAATTACAATTACAAATATAATTCCTCGGAATTGTAATTAAAAATTTACAAGTCCATGGAATTGTAATTGCAGTTTTTCAATTACAATTCCGAATAATTATAATTGACAATTCCTAAATACTTCCAATTTTTCGAATAGAGATTTTCAATTATGACTCAAAAACAATTTCCTTTCATTAATAGAATTCTTTCTCTTTATTAATAGAATTCTTTGAAACTTTCATGCCGTTTATTCTTTCGCAATGTGAATCCATATCTACTAGGAAAAGAACTGACATAAAAAAGTAGACATTCGCTGAATTCTTAATAACACGTACTAAGAAATTTCTCAGAAACACAATTTACTGCGCTCATTGAATTGCTTTTTTACTTCTTTAAATGCCACGCCGCACTTAAAAGCTCTCTCCGAATAAATGCATTTTACTAAGTAATTCTCTCACGAAAGCTTTTATGCTAATTGGGGCACTCAACGTGTTAAGTGACGTGAAGGTAAAGTGTGCTAGTCCACGATTCCTTTGCTTCACACGCTGTTTGAATTCCAGGAATTGAGAAATCTTAGGAGCTGTTCGATACAAATACAATTAAATGGAATTGTAATTGAAAATCTTCAATTATAGTTAAAAGAATTGAAAAGTGCAGCTCTACTTTTATATCTACCTTATTCATGCATAGTTAAAAACTTAATAGACATTCGGAGATTTTAGGTCTACAAATGTGTAATTCGTTTAGAAAGTGACTGATTACAGCCTAAATATATTTTTTTATTTGATTTTAACAGACCTGCATTTTATATATTTTTAATAATGATAAAATTTGAATGCTAATTTTGGCGCGTTCTCAAGGGTGCAGAGAGCGATTGCACTTTTTATAGCAGCGTATATTTCCTACACATTGAGTAATATGAGTAAAAATTTGAGTACGTAGGAATCCTTTAGTACTTAGGAATACTTTAGTAACAACAAAATAAAACTTGAATACAAAGCAAGTTTCTAGAAAATTCAATAATATGAAAGTTCGAATTAAGATTTAAGGAACGGTGAAAAGAACAGTCCCGATACTTTTAAGATTATATAGGGATAACACTACACTATTAAATAATATGACGATTTTGAAAAAATTAGTAAAGAAGACTTACAAAGAATGATCCTAACTGCACAAATAAAAGCTATGCAGTCCCAAAAAAAGTAGCGAAAGTCCAAGAGAAAACCGTTCTAGCCCAAGATAAATCCACCCTTTGCCCAAGAAGTACTAGCTATAAGACACAAAACGAGGAACAGATAAAGAAAGAAAAGCAGGTAGTGTACGAGAAGGAGGGGCCACATTTGTTTCTGCATATACTCTTAAAACAAATTGTAAACATATACCTAAAATACTGTCATACCCAAAAAAAATTCGTGACGATTCTTACAGAATAAATTTACAAGCAGAATTTATATTTTTAAATCTGGGTTTGGCGAATAATAGAAGTGGATGGAGAATTACAAAAGTAGTAAAAAACTAGCCTGAGATCAATATCTTTATGTTCCTCAAGTGCTTTAGTTTACATTTTTGCATTTATCTCATGAACACCTACTTTATTTCACAACAATATTCAACCATTCACAGAGCATCATTTACTTACCTGAATTCATTCTACGCACAGATTGGGACACTTTTAAAATTTTAATTTCCACTGTCTGTTGCCTTTTATTTACCACTATAAACATACCATTTTTTAAATTAATATGAATAACCCAAATTATTGTCTTTTTAAAAAGGTTCCAGGTCATTACTCTAACCTCACCCATTTGCCACATTTTACCGAAAACAGGAGATGTGGAACACTTTCGCACATGTTCATCTATAAATTTTGTTGGAAATGTGAATCATTTGTTAAAGTTAGGTAAATGATCCCCGAATCATCCTTTCTAACAAATCTTATAAAAATAGGCAGGAGACTGCCAAGAAGAATAGGTTAACTACACGTGTAGTTTTTGCATTAATTATGCAGTAATGCATTTAGGAAAGCACCCTTTCTTACAGAACGATAACTGTGACGTCACATAAGAGCTATTTTCAGAACGCCCCATTTTGTTTCTTGCCCCGCAGTCGTTTTGTGATTCGGACATCTTTCTTGTAGGCCCTTTAGAATTTGATACTATATTCGATTCACGTTTTTTTAAAATAAAAATTATGGTTATAGAAGTGGAAGGTATGGAGTAATTATCTACACGTGTAGTTTTTGCATATGTTACACAGTACTGCATTTTTCAACAGGCCCTTGTCGAAATTAATCTCCAAAACTTACTAGATTACGCCTGACCTGCACAAATCAAATTTACAAAAGAACCAGTTAAAAGAAACTACAGGTGTACGAGGACTAAAAATTTTGTGTTATGTATTTTATACAGTGTATCCCATGATCGAGGGTTCAGAGGAAACCCACAACTAGGGTAGGTACCCTATTACACATCATATCAGCAATCCGTGTTTTTATTCCGGTATTTGGCACAAGGGAAGTAAAATTCAAGTAAAGGTTTTTACAGTATTTGGGACTTGTCATAGACAAAGTTTAATTTTAAGTTGATTCAGTAGGTTTCTGGGATACCAAGCTAGTATTTCTGAGACCAACACACTTTTCATAGTTCGTTTTTCACAGTACTCGTTTAAATTTTTAGTTCTTTTTTTACCTAAACCAAAAATTTCGGCGCTAATGTCTCAGTTCTCAGTCTCTCAGTTCAAACAGTAGTCACTTTATTGCAACAATCACATGCGACATTCCAGCCCAATTCCTTCAGTAATTTAAGAGCAATGATATGTGTAATAGGAGTGACCTTTCTTGATATATCTTTTCCATATTTGAAATGCCTTGGTGAAACATCCTTCCTTATTCTCCATTTACCGCCTGCAAATCCTTTCTTTAAAAAGATGCAAATGTAAGTGTAAATAGTGAAGCGCGAAGCCCGAGTAAAAAACCGAGCTATTGATGAACACAGCACTGAATAATTTCATCAAAGAACAATGGAAGTTTCCAGCATCAATGACATAGTAATGCAAAGCGTAAGGCAATAAAAACTGTCAATTACAAAGTAATGCAGAGGATATTGAGAAATTTGAGTTTTCTTATGAATTCCCGAAAACATTACTGTGTTAGAATTCATTGGTGCTGTTAAACTTCATCAATGAAGTAATGAACACATTTCACACTGGCATTCTTTCAAAATTTTGAACTATAGTACACGGTTTCATGCTCAGATATTGAGGAGTTTCCGTTTTAGATACTTGTTGCAATTATAATCAGTGAATAAGAAAAATATACGCAGAACTGAAGTATGTGAATTGTGGGAAAGTCGTAAAAAGGAAAAAAGTTGATCACAACTTTGCGATTTGTTTAAATTTTGCCGGTTATATCTCCTGACTTTAGAGGTGGTTGGGGCATATATAAAAACAATGGGGGCTTCTTTACCAATTTAAGTCCGGATCAACTTTACAGGGTGAACAATAAAAAAAAAATTGGAATTTTAAAAGACAACAAGTACCTAAAGAATGTAAATTTTTCCCAACTTCCGTAACAATACACATACCACACATACTATGCTATTTTAAAATTGATCTGTACACAGTCAGTTGTTGTAAAATAGCGGTTTTTTAAACATTTAATACAGCTATAATACGACTTCGGGAGGTCAAACATTGTCTAAAAAGTTTTGCACAAAGTTCGTTTTCTTTACTTCCGTATTTTGCATCATCAAACAGTTGAAGAAAAAAGTGAATAATCAGAGTCATTTTCAGCAAAATTTTATTCACCCTTCATTTGGTTTATTTCGATACTTCAACTGAGCTAAAAGCTAATTTTCCATTCCACTAAAAATAGTATCTTATCATTTCTGTAAAACTACCTCGATTATGACGTTATTTGAATAACAATTTTCATATCCATTACAATAAACAATAAAAACATTTCATGCACACTTCACCGTATTTCATGTATTCAAAATACCCCCAGGATGTGGTAAAATTTTCAGCAGTGGCAAATAAACAAAGCAATGCTGAAAAGACTGCTTTCAAATTATTTCCCTGTGGCAAATTTCTATTTTGCCAACTCTTTAGACTTGAAACGAAATTGTTGAAATTCTTAGAACAAATTAAATTTCATTACAAAATAAAAAATATCTACATAAAAAAAAATTCTCGCTTTGGCCCGAAAGCTTTTACATGTTCATCGAAAACCCTTTCGAAATGTTCAATCTCCCAACCCCCTCGGGAGAATTTCTGGATGGGTTTAAAATGTTTGTACGGCAAATTACAAAAAATAATAAATTCTGAAACTTCGCATCTTGAACAAACAAGGGAGGTTTAGTACTCTCGGGCTTTAATTTAAAATTGCCTGTTTGCTTCGACTTCCGTAGTTAATTTTCCGTAATGTTTGAAATTGAATAATTTCTTTGTTCGTTTTAATCGAACAAAATTCAAAAGCTTAATCAGGGTTACTATATATTTTACATTGGTTATACTCTTTCGTCACTATCCCTTCATTAATCCAAGGAGGGATACGGTCAGGGCTTGCCAGTCCCAGGTAAATTATGTATATATATATGAATGCTCTTACAGGGTTTATGACGTCATTTATCCTCAATCAGCATGAAAATCCTCTTTAGGTAAGGGCATTAAAAATTGAAATACTCCTGCTTCCAGAAGTTGATTTACCATGGGCTAATTAAAGCACGTAACTATTGTTGACGTCCACCAGATCTCTAATTCGCCACCATAAAGGCATTACTTTCCTCAACTACTACTCTAAACCAGTTCTCACATTTATAGATGTATATCTCTCGGGGTATGAAATGATACTTTAATTTAGCTTTGGATTGAGAGTACGCGTGAGCATGCGCAATTTTCACTGTACCATTCCTTCATTAGAAGGATTCATTTCAGGTAGTTTATAATCGCATAGGTGCCGACTACGAACATATTGCCGAGCTACTGCATAAACTCACGTAAAGGATAAAATCACAGCCAGTCATATGCCCATACTTTCACACTCAATTCGATCTGCCACTAGTGGCTCAATATGTATTCAATTTTCGAGCCAAATTTACTTTAAAAAAGGTTCAGAAAAGTATCTTTGCTGGGTTGATTTCCCCTGAGTATATTTTATTGGCAACAAGGTTCAAAAGGACCAAAACATGCCGGTCTGTGTTTATTTTGTAACGAGTATATTTCACCTTCTTGAATGCTTTATCAGAGGTAATCAAATTTATTTCAAATTACACATTGTCGTTACAAAGGACCTATTCCATATTTGAAATACAGTTCAGTGCATCATGCATTATGGTTAATGTGGTTCGTTAACTTACATCTCGCGATCCAACAGCAATATCCAATAAAGTGATGAAAACGTGGTCGTTTCAGGAATTTCCTACGTGTGTAATCCTCCCACTGGCTCACTTTCACACACCATGAAATTTGAACATCTAATAAAATTTTCTGCTCAATGTAAACCTCTTTATTCGAAAATTTCTATTCTGGGTTTTCACTAATCTACGAATCAAACACGGACTTTCCTTCATTCATATCAACTCAACTCAATTCCACTCCTACTCTTTAATTGTGTGATTAAACCGAAAAGCTCACAATCCCAGGATCACTACATGTTTCCGGTCATGTAAGCTCCTTCGAGCTCAACTCCCAAAGAGTTTTCAGAATTATTGAACAAAGCGATTCAACGTAATTTATCGTCGCACAATTTCTAGTTGAATGTGAACACTTCACGCTCGGAAATGGAAAAATCAAAAGAAAACAACAGAAGCCGATTTACATCTTTTATTGCCGACTAGCAATCCGCACGGCGGAAAGATTCATTTCGGACTAGACGTGAAGTCTAAGCTCCTGACGGAAATCTTCTTCAGCTAAATTCTCTGGAGGCAGAACCGTATTACTTTACTTCTCACCAGACAAAGCTCTGACTCTGTAAATTCTAAAAAGCTCACCTACTCTCGCCCGTCGTCATCGTCACCCACAGCCACAAATCTTTCCAAGATGAACCAGTTCACTCTTGGAATTTGGAAAGCTTGGGAAAAAGGAGGTTTTCGAGTCAATTGCTATATTGCTCTGATATCATGAATGCCGACACCTATGACTTTCATATTTGACTTGCCTCTCATCAACCCTTGACACAAGCGACAGCGAAGTATTGAAATGCAGCCCTTTTCGTGGTATCCTTAATTGGAACTCCTTGATTTCTGGCCAGGTTCACCTGAACTTGTTCCTCCTCTAAAACTTCTTCTATAGCTTGCTCGTGTTTTAGACAAAGTAAAATAGAACCATAGACAGAAGTTGCCCTCTAACCTATTCTGCGGCTGCTGATACTGGGGGAGCCGGAGTAACACTTCGCCGCCTTGTCATTGCTATTAGCACTTAGAAATTTGTTGGCCAACTTTTCCCCGGTAAAACTTTTCTCTTACTCCTGTGTAAATAGGCACTTAAGGAGTGACGTAGGACAGCAGGAAAATATGGGTTTTGTAATTTTTAGGCAATTTGCCATCAAGTTGTGTTAGTTCACAAATTGCTGTCAAGAATATTTCAAATCTTTCATGGTGCAGAGAAGGAGAAAGTTTGTTTACTAAGTAACGCTGGTAAATGCTCTCTAGAAATTAGTTGTATATAAGAAACAAAAACTAAAAGAAAATCGGTATTTACATAAATTCTTAGTATTGTTCTTAATCAGTAATTCTCGATATAACAAGGAAATCTAAAAGAGATTACAATTTGCACAATCACACTTTGCACTTAGTACTGCAGATTTACGTAAACTAAAAATTCCAGGGAGTAGCAACCACTTCTATATACCCTATATGTAGGATTTTGTATTGAACAATTTTGTAGAACAAGAAAGCTTTAGTTTTAAAACAGAAAAACCAATTTTATATGAAAATGCTGGCGGCTTAATAAGGAAACTCTGTAAAGAGCTTCCCAACTTGCGAAGCTAATTTCACAAATTTAACGGAGTCAATTTCAAAAGATTCTCTACAGACCCATAGATATCAAAATGTTTTTTACTCTCACCTAATGGATATGTAGTTTATTTCTTTGTATGATACTTACCACTTACTTACTCTATACCAAATGCATCACTTTGGTCGGAAATTTAGACTCGGACATCCTCAGTGAAGCCCGTGACGACATCAACAATCCTCCTTAAGTATGCAGTATACTTAAACAATGGTTGTTGTCATTTTTCAGGAGTCCGAGCAAAGCAGACTCCAAAGACTTTTGGCTGATATCACAAAGAAGGCCAAGATATCTTCTTCTTAGCAACTGGATACTCTGGACGGAGCGACTGCGATACTCAGGCCATTCTAGCGAGTAATTCCAACCAAGATTTTGGCAAACTAATAGAAATGGCCGACTAGATTTCAGAGGGTTTACGCTTTGAAGTTCAGTGTCATCTGCGTCCACCTCATCTCTCACACCTTCAATTTTGGACCTCAGAGAATAGATTCCTTATACGTATATATACGTATTTTCAAGTTTTCCGAAACCGACTTGCAGTAGCTAGAAGAATACTGTCCTTATGGAACCAATTTGCACTACGTTAGACAATCTGCAGCAAGAGGAGTGTTTTTTTTTCTTAAGTGGTTAACTGCCAATGATCGGGAGCATTGAGCAGCAAAGTTGTGCTATGTCGTCTAAAGTATGTGCAGCAAGAAAAGAATTCTATCAGATGAAGACAAATTTGTATCCCTTTGTTAAACTTTGGAGATTAATTTAATGATTTTATGAAAACCATTGATGTTATCAAACATATTTTAGCACTAGTCGATGTTCCCTAATATGTATATGCAATTCTATATAAAATTTTTGTGACATTGAGCTCAGTAGTTTTTCAGTTTTTCAAAAAAATACTGAACATGCCGATCACTCTTAAGGCTACCTGGTGACAGCTAGTGTGTTATCATATCAATTATTCCAGATTAAAACGCCATAAAATTTGATACAGAAATTTTTTGAAAAGTTAAATAAATGCCCAAAAAACTAGTTTTAAAATTTATGGATCTATTTCCAAAAATAGGAAGAATTATTAAAATAATAAAATATTGGTTTATAATAATTATACCGAGAAGTTCTTATTGTGAACAATATAATTCACCTTCATATACCCTCATATATGTTATATGGTGTGTTTACTTACACCTCAGATGTTTCTTCCGCAAATCCATTCCACCTCAGCGTGTTATTTTTTATCTTTGGATACCTATATATACTATTTGTTATTGAATCCCTAGTTGGGCAAAGCTATGAGGGGAACATTATATTATATATCATAGCTATGTAGCCTATGTTACAATCTGTAATTCTATGGAGTTCTGGAATAACAACACACGTAAATTTTTATCAAAAATCAATTAAGTACACTAAAAGAATGACAATTTTGTATACTATGAAATGGAATTATATTAATTTTAATTTTAAATTAATTTCCAGGAAAAAATATGTTCTACGAAATGTTGCTGCTAGTCTTTGGCGCTACCACCTTCAGAATTCTCCATAAAGACTTTTAATCCTGACAGCTTCTTAGTTTGTTTTGTGGGCAAACATTTCTCGTTGTTTTATTCTACGTTTATAGACGTTGTTGATTAACCGATAATTATTCCAGTCCTTTTCATTATTAGATGACAAAGCCCACCATCTTTTGTTTGTTTTAACCATTGGGGTCCTTTATTAAACCATTTAATAAAGAAACAGAAATTTTTGTGATACTTTTTGTGGCATTAGAATAAAAACTCTTAGTCTATAATGTCTGAAATATTACGTATATTATTTACACTGTAAAGCTGTTCTATATATATTCGGGTGCGTGAAAAGATGTTCTAGAACATTGGATAGCGCCAATCCGGTGACTTTAAGTCTTGTCTTTTCTTTGTCTTTTTTTAGAGACTAACGCACAGTTGCAGGCTATTTGAAGAGAACTTATTCTGACGAGACACAAAAAAAGCCGAAATAAGAACACTGTTTGATTGAGATCATTGAATTTTATTTACGTATTTGTAATTCGCGCACGAACTGTACTAATTAATAAAACCGGCCAAGTGCACACGAAGGGTTCCGTAAAATCACGTTTCTTGTATGGGGGCACCTTTTATTATTATTATTTGCTGTTATAGCGGCAATAGAAATACACACCTGTGAAAATTTCACTGTCTACCTATTATGGTTCATGAGATACAGCCCAATGACAGACAGACAAGCGGACAGCGGAACCCTAAAGACGTGGAGTCACTACGAATGGGATATATGTCCGCTTCGCTCGGCTCGGTTTGGTTATGGCTCACCAAACTACAAGTTTTCTGTCAAATTGTTTCTTTAGATGATTTTCGAAGTACCAATACATAGATGTCATGCTGACTGGAAATGTGTTCAGTGCAGTACGCCGAAGTTACTTTAACAGCGTTGTAAATAGAAAGACATATACTAACACTTTTAACCAGAAGAAAGCTACAAGAAGTATTCATGTACATTGCTATATGTAGAGATGTCGACAAGTTTTTTGGGTAAAAAAAATTGAATATCTATCAGCAAGTGTCAATTGCAAAAACGAATAGTAATGTCATAGTCTAGAAAACACTATTGGGTTTTAAATGAGTGCTTACTCATTCTCCTGTTTCTCTTCTATGAATTTTCAAAGTTAAAATATTGGCATTTTTTACTCTTCTTTCACATAATTTTCTTACGTAATTTAGAATCATAATAAGTTTCCTTCCTATGTGATAGGGAGCATCTATCCATCTATCTCTTTTCCTTTTCGAGATGTTACGTCCCGAGTTCGACCATATTCTGCATTCTTTTCTCTGGATAAAAGCAAAGAAAATGTAAACAAAGGTAAAATTACGAAGAATTTAAGTGAAACAAAAAGAATGTCCTTTTAGTAGTTTATTAAAATAATCATTAAAGTTAATTGGTTTCAAAATAGTTAAAACTACAATGATTGCTCTCCATGCCTTCCATATTAAGCTCTCTCTATAATACCTCTTGGTAGATTAAGCTAAAAAGTGTGGTAGATCAGAAGGAATTTGGTAGATTTTAATACATTTACAATCAATATTACGGACAATATATTTTTATTCGTAGTTCTATTAAGTGGACATACATCGATGTACCATATCCAAATAACGATCTTCAAATATAACAGTAACACTTAATAGTGACAATAAATAGACAGGAAATTGTGGTGGAACAGATCGATTTTTATACTATCAGTAGTGGATAAAGTGCTACGAAGGTGTGTAGCAGATAAAATAATGACACTCTAGAATCTAAGTCCTGAAGATGTCCTTATACGACGAAACGTGTAGACTCGAAAAATAAATTGTATTAACTTAAAATAAAACATTTTGAATTGAATCTAATTCTCAAATGGTTTAAATTCAAAATTATCAAAATGAATTCAAAAATGTTCCACCAAGTGGTCTCTTTAAAATAAGTTTTAGATATTTTCGCGTATAAATAATTCAGGGTAGAGAGAATTCGTCAGAACAGAAATTCATTAAGCGCATCACTCCAGGCAAAAGTTCGCCTTATCCCATTTTTGAGATTTGTTGTTCATTAAATTCAAAAAAGGTTAAAGTCCTGCCAAAGGGACTATTGTGAACCTACCACCTACCCTCCTCATCCTCATAAGTTGCCTCTTGACCCGTTGTTGAATTTGCACTTCGCGTTTACGCTTCGGAGTTACGTGTCAAACAATCAAACTAAAACTCATATTGGTGTTTTGCGGACATCTTCCAAGGCGCTTTCTGAGCTCTTTATGTAGAATCTGTACTGCTTTTCACATGAAATTCATTGTAAAATTCTATTAGAGTTACGTTGACCTTAGCATAATGCTATTTACGTCATGAATTTCTTCCCGAAGGCCAATTATCATGTTGCGTGTTGAAATCGGTAGGATATTTATGATAATTTATTGCTCAGATAGACAGCGACGTATGGCTAAACCGTAATATATTCCATTTTTACTTCAATTATTTTCTGAATATATCCAACACATCCTCTTTTACGGACCAAAACCTTTACTAGCGTATGACTAAACCTTTAAATGTTTTCGAGTCGGCATCTCTAAGGTATGTTGAATACTCCTTTTCGTAGGATATATACTCGATACAGTCTACACTAGAGCCAGGTCCTAGTAATATGTCACAAAACAGTATACCAAAATGTGCCATAATTAAGCATAATTTATCGAAGAATTAAATGAAAATCCACTAATAAAACCAGAAATTGTATCTATTCAAAAGCAAATCATGAGAAAAAAACAACAATATCATTTTAGATTAAACGATTTACAAAGAAGGTTTCAGAATGAAAGCGTCCACTATAATAAACGGGAGATTTAGTAAATCTGCCTAAACGTTGAATGTATGTAACTTTTTGCGTTTCACCTTACATTATCGTATACCATACAAATAGGTACATATTATTGATCGAAGAAATTTTTTTTCTAAAGATTCTCTGGTCCAGCAATGCCAAACACTCACTGATAAAAATACGATTAGCACCAAAATAAATTCAAGCTGAGAAGACTTTGGTTTAAATTTTCAGATAGCTCTAATAAATGAAAATTGCTCACAAGAGGTGTCAAATTTAAGGACAATGGATGATTTCACAGTTTTTATAGGGATGGATTCTCCTCGTTCACGATATAATTTTTAAAGTGTAGAAGAAGTAATTATCGATAAAGATGCGAGTAATTAATCTTTTCTGTGACCTTTCACCATATTTCGTTAATATTTCCGCCATAAAAATGAAGAATATCACATACTAATGCGTCTTTTAATTTACAATATTACTCTACAAGATGTTCCTCATCTCAAAAGATGCCATACACTTTCGAACAGAATCATTCGGTTCTGTAGAAATAACAGAAACAGCAAATAATAACGCAGGCTTCAGGGATTTTAATTTTAAGTATTGGTTAAGTCAATCCTATATTAGTATAGGAGGTGAGATGGATTCTGATATTTTCTGCATTAGTCTGACGGCTAGTTACCATAAGTCCAAAAGCATTGATATTAAACACCACAAGAACAATGTCGTTGTGGTTATCCACATTCCTTTACAGGATTTCAAGGCTTTAAGGACCTAAAGATAAAACCAACACAACTGGCACGAAACTGCACGGATGCATTTCCTTCTGTCGCTACCGTAATTTATGTTTATGTTATGTTCATATTCTAATTTATTAATAAATTTACACTAACAACGCAACGACGTTTCTTTTGCAAAATACTCCCTCAAACATAAGTGGAGAAAGTACTTAAATGGGACAAACTAACCATTTTTTTACAAATATTATTTCAAATATGAAAATCACCACGCGGTCGGATGAAGTAAGTCAGGTATGAGAAGTATTTTTTTAGTTAGATTAAAATTTTTAAACGGAATTGTGTTTTGCAATATTTTTTTGCACAATATTTTTTGTGTAAAATCGCTATCTTGATTGTATCTGATGTACATTCAAAATATCTTTACTCTTGCTATAAACACGCAGTGAGATTACTCGTAATAATTCTTGTGGTTTTACCGGCTTAAGGTTTAGTGGAAAAGGAGCCAAATGTAAAGTGTATGTGGTGCAGACCCTTAAAAACTTAAGAGTAAAATAAATTGCCAAAACAATTATTGTAAATTCCTCTTCAGATAAACCACTCAGCCAAAGAAATAAACCCTTTCATAGAAAACAAAAATCTTCATTTTAAGCTGGTAGAAAAATCCTACCGAAATAACCTTTTCAGGTCTGAAAAACTGTTCGCTTGGTAAATGAAGTGTTCCCAAAATTATGAAATATATCTTTCCCCTAAACTCACCCGGGGTAATGAAGGACAAAATACCTTTCTACTTTTACCACCGTATTAATTGGAAAATTCTGGCAAAGGTTCCCGTAACTAATGACCATATAATTTGTTACCCCACCTTAAGTGAGGTTATCGATTTACAAATTCAATGCGGAACTTTCAGCTACCACGAACGAGCCTCTCACTTTCACTCACTTTCGAGCGCACCTAATGCAGATTTATTGGAAATCACATTCTAACGATGTTGTGTTTGCGTTATCGGGGAAACTAATTGCCGCAAATTCTAAACAATAGAACGAGATGTAACAAATGATAGGTACTAAGGAAAGTAGGCAAAGTTTACCCAAGGGCTAGTTGTAGCTATTTGTAGTTCAGGAAGGTAGGAGGGGTGAATACGCGATGGAAAACCAAGCAGTACTTATTACTGGATAAATAAAGTCATTAATTCTTATAGATATCTAAAGTGGTTCTGAAAGAGGGAAAACACTCTCCTACGTGAAAACATAATTCTGACATTGTATTGGATGAAATTCTCCCTAAAGCGCATTAAGTGTAGACCTTAATATCAGCCATAAATATAAAAGTTTCTATTGCCAGGTTCTCGAACCCATAAATCGCTACAGATTTCCGCCTTGATAGGTTTTAGTTTACAGATTGCGCGAAAGTGCCACATTACAACCTGCTACCGCGCTTATTTGGTCTATATATGTTCTGTTAATGATCAATAATGATTTTCCTGCCTGCCATATTAACTGAAATTATTGCCCAACCTTATGTGTGTGATGTCTTAATGCAGGAGCGGCGATTTTAGTACTCTCGAAATATCTGTAATTAAATAAATTGGTTAGCGCGATTATTCCTCATTTAACCACACATAAATTGTATACCTGCGAGCATACTAAGATTGATGATTTTGGATTGGTGCGCGTGTTGAGATATATATTCTTTTCTCAATGCATTCTTTTCACATAATCCCAAAGATCCAGAGGCTTATTGAAACGTAAAGGGACTACCATCATCTTAAAAATAAATTGATGTACCCTGCTAATATCAAAGAGACCCCAAAAACTTGATCCGAAATGTAGACAACATTGGCAAGTTGTCGTAATGGAAGAACAATACTCCTCCTCACAAATGAACCCATTGCTTAAAATAAAAATTTATTGTATCAGACTAAGTCAGAGATTTGAACAGAGAAGGCAAAATGCGTTAAGCTGACAAGTATAACCATTTCAGATTATGGCCCTCAATTCAGAGAGGCTAATTTACTCTTACCTTCGTTTGTACCTTTCACAACCATAATACGACTTTAAGAACTTGAAGCAGGTTCTCTATATATACCCCTTGACATTGTGTGCTAATTGTTACGTTTCCAAATTATCTCGAAAGGATTTTGTGCCGAAAAAGATGGGCAAATTATTATCTGCAGAGATTTAGTTACTTCATAAATGTAACCAAGATTTTCAATTTTAATTGCTGAGATACAGCACTACGACAAGGAATTTCAATATAAAATGTAGATTTACTGCAATAATTTAACTTTGGTTGTAACGAATTACAAATTGTTTATTTTGAGTATTTTGGAATTGTGGAGGCAACTAAAACACTGTTTCAACTATAAGTGTTCGATATATAAATTTTAGCCCTGCGAGTAGAATACACAAAAGATAGTTGGTTCTACTTATTGAACCTAACGTATTCTAGTCTTAGACAGAAGATCCCATTCAGAAAATGAGTCGCAATCTCTTCCCAAGGACAATAACGTCCACTTCAGCTGAGATATGAATTACTAGGCTGGTAATAAACTACCTCTAATTGCCACTCCTCCAACGTTCTGCACTTTGTTCCGGGAGGCTTGAGGACCTTAGTGAGATGCTAAGCTCTGATGGATGTAGGCTTTCCCATGTCGAACAGACTATCGTGGAAAGATCTCAAATATGACAATAAAAAAAGAAAGGATTGGTATTCCAGGTTGTAGATCAATTAAACCAAAAAATCCACCATCTGCTAAGATCTGCTCTATGTGTTCTACTAAGCTATTTATTGTCGATATAAAACAAATAGTTACAAAGATGTCAGCAGGATGCAAGAAAGCATCGCAACAACAACGGAATTGACCAAGAAAACGCGTCCGATTTTCGAGGCGACGTGGGTAATGTAACGTTGACAGATAGCAAAAGATCAGATGAACCAATGTATGAAGGGCACGTACAGATGGGACGAACTATTCTGGAACGGGAAGAAGAGTCGACGAACGAATAACATAAAAACTGAAGACTGCAGAGACGGTTGGTGACAGTAATGAGGACCAAGCAGCTGAACAGTTAACATTTGCAAATACTATTTCTATCTGGCAATCGAAATTTAGTGTTAAGTAGCAGTGAGACTGTATTTATTACGGATATTCATGAAACCCTTGTTGCTATTAACTTAACAATACGGTTCATGGTAGATTTTGGTAAGGCTTTTAACTCAGCGGACCATTTTAAACTTATTTCGAAACTTTATGAATTATTCGATGCTGTTAAGCTCATAAGTAGTTTCTTGGTACAATACTGCCAAATTATTAGGATACAATCTTTAATTTCCAGCTCGATTTATTTAGCTTCCGGTATTCCTCAAGGTTCAATTCGGGCCCCTCTCTTTTTCAGTCTTTACGTAGACGACTTAGTGAACATTTCAACCACTCTGAGGTGCACTTATAGGCAGAATATGTTTTTTCACTTATATTTCAACTGTTCTATTGTCCTAATCGAGGACTATAAATATCAAGTTAATTGAGACCTGCAGCATATAAGCCACTGGGCAGTTAATAATATCCTAACATTGAATCCTAATATATGTATATAGACGTGTGTTTTCGCGACGACTTAAGGTGTCGTAGATGTTGATTGCAGCCTTCAATAATACACTATAGTGCGTTATATTGATAAGCCTTCCTTGGTATATCTGTAGAGGTATATCTTGCACGTCAACAACTCATATTTATTATTGTTATTAAAGTCCCGCGGTAAGTCTGATGAAAGGCCGCGAGGAAATAGAAATCGTGGGCTCTTGTGGTACATTTATACGGCAGATTGGCGTTTTAGCCACATAAGTGACACGAGTGATAGTATTTTTAATTGTAATTTCAGTTATTTCAGTTACTTTATGCTTCTTGATTTATTAATTTTTGTTTGAACTCATTATTGATCTTTCTATTTTTAAGTTTGTTTTCCCTATCTTTATTTTACTTTTTAGATAATTTTAAGCTATCCCTTAGATTATTTGTTCTACAAGGTATAATGTATCTTCCGTACGATTTAAATAACAGCATCCTCTTATTTAATTTGTTTCCGTTGGTATAGTTTTAGCAAGGGCCCTTTCAGAAGTCTTTTTCAAAAATCAGAGCACAGTGGTAGTACGTCCCAACTCCTGATGTCCCCCATTTCTGTTCTATGCAGTATTATAACATCACTATATGTATATATAGGAAAAGAATCTTATACTATTTCCATATATGTTCGAAAATGTAGCAAATATTTAATACCGCGCTCTGATTATGCAGTAAAATATTTTACAAGAACTATTTGTAAAACCCTACCTTTTTCTCGGAAACTTTCTCAACTTCTCGCTACTTTATGTAAAGTAGACTGGATATTATTTTATTCATATTTTCCCGTAATGTTGAGGAAAATTTTCTCATCTTCAAGATTTTACAGAAATTACCTAATAGATAAATTTTTGTCATATTGTTTCAGCTCTCTGTAATCTTTTGGTTTCGCTTTATCAGCGTCCTACATATTCGTCTAATGCATAAATAGAATTTCGGAGAATCTATATTTTCGATTTCCTACACTGTATTTTGCCTTCTCTACTTGTGACAAGTCAGGCATATTTCCAAAAGGTGTAAGCTACGTTGACATTTTAGATATATTACGGGAAAAGATATCACATAATAAAAACATGGTGTTTTCGAAATTCTTTTTTATGCCCAGACAATTCTCCCACTCATTCGTTCAGTTCTAAACAACTTTTCATTCTTTTGTGAAATATATTAAAAGACATTATGGCATTACGTGAAACCATATATCATATCCCAGAGAGAGCATTTTCAGCGATTTATATATGTTTGCTAAAGGGTATGTCCCGAAAGAGCCATAAATAAAAGGTAAATTCACGCTTGACCAGTCATATGGATAAATAAAACCTAGGAGAAGATCAACCCTCGAACTTAAGGCAGTTGTCTGCCTACACATTAATTTTGAGGAGGGACCATTCCTGGTTGTTTCGTTATGGGGCATTTTCTCAGGATCGAGATTGTGTCTGTCATTCTGAAATTTCCGACAAGATAAACTGATACCGGTAATTAATTTGTCTCTCAAAGTGAATTTTTAACTGTACTGAAAGAGGATAATGAAGCTGTGGATGGATTTAATTTAAAGCAAGGGTCTACAAGAATTACCCCAGAGTTTAATAAGATACAGATACAGATATTTCAATTAAATATTCATGCGATTCCAACTAAGACTTCTTTTGTTATTCCTTTTTATCTGCTCTGAATAATAATAATTTCAACGATAGTGTTTTTAGTTTTCGAATGGGAGATATTATTTCACATGTTTTACAAATACATAAAAAAATTTATTTTTTATATATATATATGTAAATAATCAGCTACTAACTACAGGAGATTTTGTTCCAAATCAAAAATGCTTTCAAATTAAATTATTTTCAAATTAAATTAATGCAATTAATCCTTTATATACTTAATTTTTAAGTTGAAAATTTTTTGTCTTTGAGGATAGATGTACACAATTTTGGGCATCATAAGTCCTTTCAGAAACATTACAGGATAACATAATAGGCCTGTTGAAACACTCTTATCTTTCAAACGATACCTCCATGCCTCAACCCGACCGCAACTCTAAAAGCTAGATGAATTTCAATCAAAAAACAATTTCATCAATAACTCAAACCGCTCAAAACTTATTGTCATTAGTGTGAGATCATTACAGGAGCTGTTCATATTGGGGTGCTGAAAATCCACATTGGATTCGACAAGTGGATGCTCAACGGTGATGGAGTGTGAATGTGTGGTGAGGAATTATCGGCTCGCAATTGGTTGGACAATTTTTCTTCGAAGGAAAGTTGAATGGCGTACTTCTTCAGGAAGAAATTCCTGAATTTTTGGAAAACGTCGATTTGGACACCAGGACGTCGACGTGATTTTAGCAAAACGGCGCACCACTTCACTACTCGCGTGAAGTTCGTCGCTATTTGGATCGACAATTTCCAAGTCGATGGATTGCCCGCGAAGGACAATAATATTTGGGTCCATCAGAAAATTTTTTCTATCCAATTCAACAAATATTTTCAATGCTTTCTTACTCAAAGGAATTTTTAAACTATCTCTTTGGTATAGGTCGGTATTATCACTTAAAAAAAAGAATCTATTTTACAGGATAAAAATTATTTAAAACTTTTAATAGCCAGACATGCGATGGGATGTTTTTTATAAAATTTAGGGAAAATTGCATATGCTTGAAATGGTATTACAACATAAGCGCCTACATCAGCGCTGCTAAGCCCCGAAGGATATAACGTGAAGGCTTCGTGCATGCTCCTAGCTGTGCCCATATTTCAGCATGTAAAAAATAAATCAGGCAGCTGTGAATAGTCATGCAACGTTCCCACTTTTGCGGAATATTGAATTCTTATCAAAGCATGTAATCGGAAACTTTTACAAACACCTGTTAACAGATGTTAAGAAGTGAACTGTGAAAGTTCGGAAGTAAATCAGACAAGATAAAGGTCGCAATATGTTACGAACCGTGGACAGGGGGAAGTTTTTCTTTCCCCAAGTTCCATTAAGGAAAATGTTTCCATTCCAAAAGTGTTGGCAACGAAAGCAAAGAGAATTAAATTGTTTATCTAAGCTACATCTTTTGAATGCAAACTTTTATGCTGTGTCAATATTATCCTGGAGTATGTAGGTATACTTTTGTGTTGGCACTGAAATATTGTTATTGATTGTTTTCCCTATATTCAGGTGGGATCTA
>QYTT01085363.1:0-32656 GCA_006980735.1 Dasypogon diadema | reverse complement strand
TATGGTGGGAATTCTTTGCTGAGGGTTTACTACCCAAAAACGAGACAGCCATGCAAATTGTCTTTTCGGGTCATGTAAATGAAACGAGTCTTAATTCCAGTACAAGTTTGCATTCAGTGTCATTTCTGTTAGTTAATCTCATTGTTTCAGAACACCTGCCAAAAAACTTTGTGTGTCTTGGGAAAAAGTATCTAGAACGGGGCTGAGTAATCTGTTTACTTTTGAACAATGCACTTCGTACGTTTTTCCCATAGAGTTCTGGCATAAGAAATGTTAAACGACGAAGTGATTTCGGAATATATACATGTTCCCTGCCAGACTTTAGTCCCTGTGACTAACTCTCTCAACTGCATTCAAATTACTCGTGATGTTCTCAAGTAAGAGAGATGTGTACCTGAAACGGTACATCTGGCAGCGAATGTGTTAAGGATACTAAGCAAGTTTATTTTAGAGACCACAAACGCAACGCCCTCAAAGATACAAACAACACAAGTCCAAAGGAGGAGAATAAATACTTTTTGTAACTTGAAGAGATTAAGAACTGATTTTAGTGTACTACTATTAAAATACCCATTGCAGTAAGAGTGGTTAGGTCCTTTTACTATTTTCGATATCAAAGGCGATGTGTTATAAAATTTTCCGGATGGCTTCCCAAGCAGCACTAAAAATTGCATTCGAATATTAAAACTGTGAGCTTTTCTGTCTGTAGCCAGTTTAATGGCTCCACCAGGCTGCACTTGTCTTCCACTGATTACGACAATTCCTGAATTCTGGATGGAACCAGTTGGCACTTAAGTCACAATGCTAACAAAGTCATAAAGAACATGATAAAAATGCAGAAGTGCTCATGGCTGACTTGGTATAATCCATAAACCTAAAAAAAGCGTTTTACTGCTTTTACGGGAAGATTGCTATCCCTTGTTCAGACAAGAGTAGGTGCGGTTAAAGCGCATTAAACTTTCCAGTACACTTATTTAATTAGGGCCATTTCGTAATGGAATCAGCCTCCCCCGGTACTCCTCTAACATCCTGAAGTAAGGGTGCTGTGGTGCATCGAGCACAGTTTTATCGCCGCGTTAACGCTTGAACGGATCGATTCATTGTTCGATTTCTCTTTTCCTATTTACGATCGCAGGCGCCCAGACCTAGGACCAAAGCACATCTATTTCTCCATCCTTAGCTATGTTTGGTGGGGGAGTTGGTTATAAAATGGGTGAAGATGCCTCCATACTCGGCAACATGGAAATTGCACATGCATCACGTTCCTTCGAGTGGAAACCAACGGGGATCATAAATATTTCGCTTACAGGAAGAATTTCGAAAATCACTTCAGACTGCCGGTGGTGGTGGTGTTGGTTGCAATGACCAAAAATTCATTAAGGACGCCTTGTCCTTTTATCCGCGATTTATCTTTCTGTCCAGACGATATAACTAGTGTTGTTGCTAGTGTTTTTCTGTACGCCTTGGTAGCCCAGCTAAATTAACGAATAAATTTCATTTATTTCCTGCCATCGTTAGAAAGTACCACGTCCCTGCCATCTTAGAGCTCAAGAGGTAGTGCTCGACCATTCTTGTTCCCCGACTCGTTTACCAGGACGTGAATGGGATTTACAAGGTGTTAATCTGTGAGGACGTCTAAATATTTTATAGCCAGTTGAAAATCGATGGGGATGTAATTGAAGTCAGGTTAAATACTGCCAAATCCATCTAATCATTAAGTCATTGTCCGATCCCGAAATAAATTTATAGCTTCTCAATGTATTGTTCGATTATTTTATTTGGTTTTCAGCATTCTGGCCGTCACATTATATCAATTTATCTCAAGAGATTCTGTTGGGGGAGTATTTCAGGAATTGTTTTCGCAGCAGTGTATATCAGACACAGTTCAGAAATAAATCAACGACGGAAATTAGCTCATATTTCCAAATTGTCGATAGCCTATTGTTATCTGTACTCTTCACTTGATGTAACAGGATGTGAGCTTGCGAAATAACTTGATGCTATAAAAGCAATAAAAGCCATTCTACAGACTTTTACAGGATTGTCGAAGTAATAAAATGGAATGAACCCTAAACGAATATATGGAACCACGATAGAATTAATGGTCTTCTGCTTTTTCCAAATTAAATGTTTCGAGTTTCACAAATTTCGAATTAAAATTCTAATTCTAATTTCAGATCCAAAAAAATTTAAAATTTAATTTAAGTATTTGTTCTGTTGCGAACTCTAATTCCGATTCCAAAAATTCTACACTTTCCATAAATTCCAAAAGCTCGCAAATTTTTGCAAATTCCTTAAATTCTGCAAATTATAAATTCAAATTCTTGCTACAGTTTAAACTTAAATCGAATTTCCTATTCAAAATCCACAAAATCTAAAATCAAATCCATATCAAATTGCACATCTTGAAAAAAGATTCACATATTCGAGGATTTCCATACACTCTGCAAATTACACAAGTTCCAAGAGTGCTACAAATTGCAGGTAAAATTCCAAAAGTTCCACAAATTTTAAATTCCACTAATTTTAAAATTAAAATCAGAATTATAAAATTTTAATTCTGATTCTTGTTACAGTTCTTATTTAAATTCTTTTTCCAATTCTGATTTTGATTGCAATCCGAAGTCAAATCTCGATAGTTCTGTTAAATTCACAAGTTATACAAATTCCACGAGTTTCACACTATTTACAAATATCACTAATTGTTTAGATTCCACTATTCTAAATTTAAATTCAAATTTTTATTACGATTTCAATCCCATTTTCAATTCAATTTCAAATTCTCATTCAAATCCCAATTTGAATACCACTCCCAATTCCACTTTAAAATGCAAATTCAAATCAAATTCCACAAAATCCAAATTTAGTTTCAAATCAAATTGCGCCAATTCTAAAAATTCTACATATTCGACAAGTTCCACAAATTGGGCAAATTGCACAAGTTCCAAAATTTCTATAAATCCTAAAAATTCTAGAAGTTCCACACATTCCACCTTCCACAAATTCCTAATCAAACTTCTGGTTCCAATTCCACTTCGCTCTCATTTTTCTTCTACACTTCATTATATTCAGAATTTATTAGCATTTTATTAGTGTTTTTATTTGTTTCACAGTTGCTAAGTGGCAAAACAGGGCATATGCGATATTCTTGCACACATTTTACGTTGTTTATGAATGAATCGTTTCTAATTGTTGCAGGCAAATAAAAAAACATCGGGTAGAAACAAACTCATTAAGTCGTAACGCCTATTCATCAAAACAAGACTTTTTGAATTTCGGATGTACAAATGTTTACATAAAACATGTGGTGATGAGTTGTAGCTGTTGATGAAGAAATCGCGGATATATTAAAGCACCAAACTTCCAACGATTTGTACGCATTTCGCAAAATGTCTTTCTTGTGGAGTCTTGCTTTGACCCTAGCAATTGCAGCAAAAGTTATTAATTCACTGCCTGTAAATGGGGCAATTGGTGCAAAGAGTTCGGTTACTACTGGCGGGGATCACCTTATTGGCAACAACGGAGAATATCCATATGTTGCAGTCATCGAACGAAACGGAACGCATTTGTGCGGAGCAACTATAATAAAACGTTCATTCGTCCTGACAGCCGCCCACTGTGTGACAGGGATTCGAATTACAGAGCTGCGTGTACGGGCTGGAATGGGCGACTCATCAAAAAAATCGCTTCAAGTGGTTCGGGTGGAGGCTGTTAGTTCTTATCCTGACTTGAAATCAGTTAAGGACACTGCTTTTGACATAGCTGTGGTAAAATTGAAATTTCCTTTTGACCTTGGCACCCACGTCAATATCGTCACAATGGCACATTTTAAGCAAGAAAAAAAGTATATCAACCTTAAAGCAACAGTTCTTGGCTTCGTAAAACGAAAAGTTGGTATCAACGCTTGGGATCTTCGTAAGGCGGAAGTTAAAATTGCTAAGAACAAATACTGTTCAAAATATGCAGGAACCATGCACAAAGTCCAGATGTGTACCATAGGAGCAGATGGTAACGTAGGGGTATTGCCTGGAGGTTCTGGTGGAGCTTTAGTTAAGCGTGGTTATGGTAAGCCTAGCAAGGATTTGCTTCTGGGAGTGGTTACATTCTCTAATGCAGAACCAGACGATTCTTATAATTCTTTTCATCCTACTGAGT
Source organism: Dasypogon diadema (assembly GCA_006980735.1). Classification (NCBI taxonomy): domain Eukaryota; kingdom Metazoa; phylum Arthropoda; class Insecta; order Diptera; family Asilidae; genus Dasypogon; species Dasypogon diadema. Next base: position 28,501 of record QYTT01085363.1, on the reverse strand, counting down.
ATGTAGAGGTAGCTGTAGTGTACTCCTGGATTATTAAAACAATACAGGATCTGACGTATTTCGATAAGAACATCTGCAATGAGATTATATCAGGGAAATTTTTTTACAAAATTTGTTTATAATAAAAATTTTTTATCCAGAAATTTCTGTTGTTTCAAATTACATATTAACAATCTGATTAAATTTGCTTACGCTGTGTCTATATGAGATCTGGTTTGGTTGACTTTTATCCACAGAAAATTAAATCTTCAGTGCTTAGAAACGCGAAACGGCTGAAATCTGAATGTGTGTGGTTAATGAGGAATTTTTGAATTTATTTTGTTAATTGGAACAATGTGAGGTGTGATTTCCTTGTTGCCAACTGAAAGTTACTACATGCAGTTGCATGTTATTAACTAGCAAAGATGTGCTTAAAATGGAGAAGCCCGGAGAGACTGTTTTAGAGGCAGCTAACACTTTGCGAAGATTCCTGTAGCTGGTGATGATTTTGGCGACCAGGAACAAAATGCAGGTTATTAGATTCTGTTCTTATTTCTGGCAATGTCGAACATTTAATGATCTTCCTTTAATACGATCACGACGGCAGCGCTTTGTTAATGAGAGAGCTTTCTCATGTTATATGGGGTTTGGCATACAATGCTCTCAGAAGGATCTTGTATGAGCCACATGTGGTATATGCCGTCGCGTAATTTGTTTGATATTCGTAACGAGTTGGCATCGTTTCCTCAAAAAATTTTCCAATTTAATGTCATAGAGTCCTAGAGCTTTTTTCGTATTTCCTCAAAAAGCTCTGGCTACCTAAGGTCTGTGGTCCTCAACATATATGTAACATAAGACAACCTTTCTCAACATATTTCAAATATAGAGTTGTTATATTTCTTAGTGCTTTTTAGTTTCTTGGAGACAATTTTGACTACTTAAAGTGTATCAAAATAAAAGGACTAAGTTTGAATCTTCAGATCTCTAACATTTGCAAACAGATTCGGTCACATGCGGAAAGTTTATGCTGTCTACTTTCCAAGCTTTTTCAACCTCCAATCATGGTCGAAAAGTTGCTAACTTAAAAAAAATGTGAAATACTGTTTCAAAGAGGGTCTCCTCACTAAGGTTGATCAGGACACCCAATAGAACCGAGTGGCATACCTTGGTCATCCTGTGATGTGATGTGATGTGTGTGTGTTTTTGCAAAGTGCTCGGTTACTGCTCAGAACGCACAGTCGTCCTGGATTTCTTCCGCTTTCTGTTGGACCTCTTACATTTTGTAGGAGTGATTTTATAGTTATTCGATTTGCGAAGATTTATTTTTTATTGTAAGTACTTTTGGGGCTATTTTTTGCGTGAATCATAGGAATTATAAAATTTTGTTAAAAATATCAATTTTCCTCACTATACACAACTTATCACAAATATTTTTATATGGAATGATCTCAGTTAGATGAATTAAAGAACAAACAGACCTCAAAATTCATAATATCGCGTCGGAGACTTATTTTAGAGCGCACAGCTCGACCCGAAGTCACTCATAATGGCAGCCATTCTGCCTGTTTGCTGTGCCACCGCGTAGCCTTGATACTATCACAAATACAAAAACCAATCCGCAACCGTTTTTCACATTACTTTGAGCTAGGCCTCTTGATTAGCAACGCGTTAAATGAAAATGTCGACTACATCTGACACTGTAAATATCGATGCCTTTTGAAGACGACCCTTTCCGTATATCTAGAATTTATAAGGTTTAAACCTACTGCTATGCAACTATTGGTATAGAAATCAAAAACAATACAGATGTCATTTTTCAAATAAGCTGTTAAACATTTGATTGTTACGTGTAATTAAATATTTACTCAATTGTGCGATATTAGCGTTACCGTCATTCTTCTTATCGTCAAGTGCTCATGACTGCTTTTCTTTTTTCATTTCATTTATGGTTTTGTAGCCAACCTTGAACCAGTCTACTATAACTCCAACTCCATAACACGTATAACTGATTCCATCTGTTGAGAGTTAGCAAAATTAATATATATATATATATATGCAATAGTTTTACATGTTAAGAAAAACAGGGTGACTATTTATGAAACCTATTCTGCGGAAGGTGTTTGTTTAGAAATATTAAATGGAGTTAACATAATTACAGTAGCAATACATACTTATACTTGACTGCAGTTGTATTTCCGAACAATCTTTAGATACTTGTGTTGGTGCTTGAGTATATAAATTACAAGGACGCAATGTCATTTGAAAAATATGTCTTTCAAGTTTACATCCTTGTAGGTAATCATGCATATTATCTAGACAGGATAAAGGGAAGCTCGCATCTACATCTTCAATGGTAGCCAAGTTACATTTCTATACCCACACTGGTTGAAACACAGTTCTGTAGATTTTCTCCTCTGTGGCCGTGGATTCGATCCCTGCAGAGGACGCAGTAATTAACTGGGTACCAGCGATTAAGACAATTGTAATGACGAGAATTGCACTTCCGAAGTCATTGGGATGTTGAACACTAAAATTTTATACCAAAAATTGTGGATTACTTTCAACATTTGTCAGATATATTCTCCCACCTAAGAGGTGCTGTGAGCTAAGGCAGTACCTTAGAAAATAAGAATTTCGGAATAATAAATACGAATAATAAAAAAAAGTTGTAGGTTTCCTAGTGCGGTAAAGACTACAAATCCTCGTCGTACGCTCACAGAGCACAATACTCGTGGAGGCATTTGTACATTGCTTGAATCATTGGTATCGCGAGTTTTCGTTTCATCCTGCCTATGTTTGTGCGAGAATCGCATTGAGTACACGACTGCATACATATATCCTTCCTTCCTTCGTTTTTAATGAAATCAAATAAAAGTTCCCAAAAGCATTTTCTTGGACTTTGGCTTAGAAATTGCACTTTTTCGAACATGAGTTTTCGCGTTGTCATGCGAAAAAATTTGACCAAGGCCTTTTGACTTGTACTGGCTGTAAACCGTTGAATATCGCATGCATTCGTTCGATGTCGTGACAGTAGATTTCTGCATCTATAATTTGGCCATGAGATATGAAGCGAGAGTATAGGAATCTTGCGCTAGTTCACCATATCGCCAACAGAATGTTCCGGTGGTACCTTTCGGGACGAATAGTTTGTCCTGATATGATATTCCCTTGCCTTTCTTAGCTTTTAAGTATAAAACTTGAAGTGTTCTGCCAGCTCTTCCCAAGTTATGCAAGGATCAGCATTTACTAGGGCTTTCAGGCATTCGTCCTCTGGTACCGAGGAAATAGGGGAATTTGAACCTGATAAATGTTGTAAATAAGCCACAATTTTTGGCATGAAATTATTAATGTGCAACAATCCTTGTAGCTTCGCAAGTACAATTCTTGTCAGTAAAATTGCCTAAACCACTGGTATCCATGGCCTGTGCAGGAATTAAACCCACGCTAATAGAGGGGGAAAATCTGCAATGAAAGGATTCACGATTTCCGGGCATTTTTCTATGATCAGCGAAAAGAGCTTATACCTCCATATAAAGTTGAAAAATTTAATATTATATAAATAAGGTGACTTTATCTAGTATAAAATATTGAATTGCGCTTTCTTTAACATTTTTTTCGCGGTAAGAACTTTTAAATAGGGGTCCCCAGTAACCACCGCGGCACTCAGCATGTTAAAAAAGACAGTTAGACAGCAAGGATCTGATACATGGATATTCTTTGATTTTTTTGTTTGTTATATCAAAGACCACTTTGTAATTTTCGGACTATAAATTAGAGTCGATGTCAAAAAGTGAAGCTTATCAGAAAATGATCTAAATTTTCATTTGCTCTTTATAAAAGATTTTTTTAAGAAATGTCTGCAATCAGTGATAGCGTGGCAAGAAGAGTCTATCTCTTGTAGGCTTCTTCAGTTAGCAATTCAAGCCATATGAAAATTTCTGTGGACTTTGGCCTGAATGTGTTGTTTTGACTTCTAAGAAGGAATCCCTTTAGTAGTCTCATATGACAAAGCAGAACTTACTGTGAGTATATTCTTCTTTGTTTTCCCACAGAGAAACTCCATCCACCGGATAAGTCTATATGGTCCCAGATAGTATGCCAGAAAATTTTTGTATCCTGGTCACTGACAACCAAATCCTTGGTTTCAGATTATGTCGACTGTTTTGTATCTTGGAAGCCGATTATATCTTTACAACTATGGTTCGAGTGGTATTAAGTTTCGCATTTCAAAATTTTAACCAATTTATTTCTTTCCGCTGAAAAGTAAGAGGAAAGAAAAATGTTCTGTTCGTAAGATAACAGAATTTAAGTTTCAGTAAACTAAATGGAATTTTCTGTGATTGTTTTATTCTATTTCCTGATCTGAGTGTAAACAATTCCTGAATCACTCGAACCCAAATCATCGCAGAAGCTGACTTCCTTATAAGTGTATTTTGTCAACCGCAGCAATACGTTCCGGTGTATTAATAGCGATAAAAGTCGGCAAGGCAAAATAAGTAATTATAAACAGCTGCGATAAAAATAAACCATCGATGAATTATTTTTATCACAATTGCAATTGCAATTGTGCTTTTGTCACGGCAAATGAGGATTTTTCTTGCCGAGGAAGCCGGAGTTCTTTTTTTGTTATGAAGGCAAGGCAAAGTTGAATTTAGCCGGTATAGTACCGAGTCGACGCATAGAACCCGAAGTGAATAACAGCGTAAATCGTAAATTGTCGTTTTCAATTGCGCAAACGTACTTGATCGATTTGTATTTGTAGATGAGCCGTGCCAAGAAATTTCACAAGTGATTGCTTCACTTGATTCGTTCGTTTCTCACCCTATTTGGGCTGCTGTGGCACACGTTTGTTGCAGTAGTTTGGTTTGAATAGGCGCCTTTTTCAGTTGGTATGAGGTTGTTTATTTTATGCTATTTTTATTGTATTCCTTTCTTTTTGGGGTCTGTCACGTGCATAAAAAAAGTATTTAATGTTAAGACACACTGTCACCTTTTCTTACTTTATGAATTTTTTTTACAATTTGAGCACAGTTTTGTGTTTACTCAATATGGATGGCATCTTTGAAAATGCTCTCTACCGCGAGGACATAAATCTCATGATGGCCCTGGCCAAAACCTTCGAAACTACAAGCCATTAACTGGCGTTAAGCACTAACATATGAACTGTTTTTTATGAATGCTTCAAGATAGCAATACATAGGCTAACGAAGTATACAAGCGTTTTGTCCAGGCTCATTAGGAATAATGGTAGTCACATTGATTCCAGAAATTCGTTTAGGTGCTTGGCGGCTGCCTTCGTTTTCTGAAAAGTGGCTTTATGAACGATAAGCTTATTTCTTCGATGAATTTGTAGCGATTGGTTTTTGTGTTAGGTGGTAAATGTCAGCCGCCATTTAATCGCGGTGTTGAATAATTGGCGACTATCTTTTTAACCATATTTATTCCACACTTTGCCTTATTGTAGAAGCTGATATCGGGCTTTTTCTGTTCACCAAAGTAAAGTTCCGCGGATTTACAAATATAAAATAATTTTAAAAATATAAAAAACGATATCGACCGTATATTAACTCTGCATTCAGCGTCCTCTATCGAGCCAACTCTTGTTGACAAGTCGTCAGCATACATATATATTAAAACTACAATTTTTAATCATATATGGGACTAATGGGAGGTCATTTATAAAATTTAAGAGTAGCAAGGGCCCAAAGAAAGAGCCTTGAAGTGAGAATATGAAAAGAAGGTATAATTATTGGTCTAGACCAATTATGTAATAGCCTAGAAATAGAAAAGAAAATAAAGTAATGAGTAGGTTATAAATTGTCTGCGGCTACTTATTTTTATATGTATAGTCGCAACTGATCAAGAAATCAGCAAGCCAAAGTATCTGTGCGCCAAATTTAAGCCATCTATCTTAAAGTGTTTTTGTTCTATAAGAGAAAACCATTTTTTATTTGATATATGCCAATCCTAGGAGAAGGAGTTTAAGTCCAGTTTGACCTATTTTCAATCTTGGTCTTTTTATTTTAATAAGGTATTTATGTATCAAACTTTAAGCCTTTAGCTCAAATCGTTCTCGAATTATCACGTGGGTAGTCAGATGGACAGACGAGTACATTCATAAACAGACAGACAGAACGATGAAAAACAACAAAAGGATTTTTATTATTTATTAATGGCTATGTAATTTATTTTGTTTGTATCTTGAATATTTTAAAAACAAAAATAATATCACTTAACTCTCACAGTAAAGTGATAAAACGTGAAACACAAGAGGCTACCCATAGGTGGAGTCTAATCATGGACAATCTTTTATTAAAGGGTAATGAGGGTAGGGGTATCTCAGGAGCACGCATGTAGTTGTCGATTAAAGCTGATCTCTATGGTTATAGCCAAAAGTAAGGCAAAATTACAAGGTCGGCGAACTAGAAGAAAAGTTATGTAGATGGTATTCTTTTAGTCAAGGTTACAAAAAGAGACTCTTCAGGTTCCATACACACTCGTAATCAAGAGTTTTCTGAGAGATGCCATCGGTATATAGGTCTTAAGATCAGTAGAGTGGTAAGAGAAGATGCCGTCTTCTTAAAACACCAGATAGAATGGCCTGACACTCCACCCGAAAGTATAATAACTGAGAGTTATGAATGGGTTGAATGAATCATATCGGATGCATGACTTGTTTACAGACAAATGTTGGACGGTAAAAGAAATAACAAGAAATACAAAACTGCACTAAAAACACAAAAGGTGAGCCTAAGTAAATTAGCAACGGTTTTTGAGGTGGAAGTGTATACGCTATATTGCATTGTACATGTACTTCCGAAAACCTGATTAAGGCATGGTAAGGAATGTTCTTAGGAAGTCATATTGCGACTAATATGCATCAACGGCTTCACAAAATGAATGTCTTAAATCTTGTCTGGGTGCTTGGGGAATTATCCCTTAGAAGAAATTGATAGGCTGCGAACAACTGAGGCCTCAGAGGTATCTAAAATGGACAGTAAGGAATCCTTTCTCGAGAGAGCGTAAAAATGCAAGAATATAATACTTTTGTCTATCATTCTGACCACTAAAAAATACAGCATTCCTTCATCTGAATGAATCTGAACTATATTTTAAAATTTCAATACGATCCATAAGATCAGCGACTTTTAGAAGTTAGGAAAAAAACATTAGAACCGGGGGAGATACAATACAAGATTGTTATTATTTTCGCTAGAGTAATTTGGAAACATTTTCCCTACAATTTAATGATAGTCTGATGTATGTGGCTTAAAATAGTTACAGAAAATTACAAGAGCCAAATTTGTATCTCATGAGTACATCCGTGATTCAATACCATTTTTAGTTGTAAACACTAAAACGATTCGTCATAACTTTTAAAAAGCAAACCATTTGGCAGTACTAATTTTCGAAATGTACAACATATACACAAATTTACACTTGATTTCCCCTATCACCGGAAAAATTCTCAATCGGCCAAGAAGAAAACGACATACACTAAATATCACAAACACAGCTTACAAACAATTTTTGTTTTCGTTTTTTTTCGCTCAATTGGCGAATGATTCAGTCCTTCTAAGGATCGTTTCTATTTCGAGCGCACTTTATCACACTCAACTGGTAATGTGTAAACACTGACAAAAAAACGCACACATTTAGCAACAGACAAATCTAAAAAAGTGCAGACTGGCGATGCAATAAATACCAACACGGTGATAAATTGATAACGTCACAATAGCCACAATATTGTTAGGTATAAAAGTCTGATCGTGATAATTTCAATCTCACTCGTTGGTTACTTGAAGCCGGTGGCGGGGACATTGCGATTTAGATCGGTTACATTTTCCATTTTCGAATAAGTTTTTTTCCTTTAAGGTTGGTTCAATTTTATTTATATTGATGGTGGAGTGTTTAATAATATTGATAAAGGCAGATGTGTGATATTATTGGGAAATTTTTAATAAGGATACACGGAATGAATTTGGATAGTGATTATGGACAGTTTCTTGTAATTTAGGAGTAGTGTAATTTGGTAGTAGTGACTGATAAAGGACATTGGATCAAGGACTTATGTTTAAAATAGAGACGATTACTCTGGTGATCAAGCATGACAATATTGCATATTTTGTTGATTCCTTTTAAGAAAATTCAAACCTGAAGGATGTGGAAATGAAAGTTTTGAATTCTGTGTTTATAAATGTGTGAATGTGGTTTATTTCTTGTTGAGGAATAGATGTTGAGGAATGCGAGGATGAGATGGGGGTTGAATCTAGGGGAATTTAATCGAAGTGATCATTTTATAAGCAAAAATAACTAATACCCTACTATTTTTCTGCAGTTTTAACTACCTTAAGTGCCTCTCAAAAAAATAGTTTTACTGGTGGCTGTAAATTTCAGGGATAATAAGAATTTAAAGTCAGTTGGTCCTAATATCTAACTAGAGGTCCCCATACAGATTAGTTATTTTTTTGGGAAGACAAGTGTTAGTATAATAAAAAATATAAAAAATAATTTTAAGTAAAGCTAGTATTTGTTTTTAAATTTAGAAGCCAAGGGGATTTTCTAAGGCCTTCCGGCTAGTAGTACTATTGAAATTAAACTCTTTAGCGAATTATAGATTAATATGTCTAAATTGATGATTTGTTTCATGCTGCTCTCTTGTGAAGATCAAAAGTTTTGATCGTTTTTGAAGTTCAGTGGAAGGCAAACCCAGCTTTCCAAATGGTTTATAAGACTTTGATAAATGTACTGTATAATGGATAAATGAATAAAATTTCGTGGAACTTTACGGATCAGTTCTAAGCGGAAAAAAATATTAAGACTCAAGACTAGAGACTATCCACGTTATTTGGTTTGAATTGGAACCGAATCGACTTTCGTCAGACCATTCAATTGTTCTTCCATTTGGGAAAGTAGTCTTATGGCAAGTGGCCACTAAGTCAACTATTTTCAACGTATAATTTATTTAGCCCTATTTTAGATTCCGTTCAGAACGAAAAACGTTCTGAAACTCCTTGTATTAGTGGTTGTAAAGCAACAACAAAAACAAGGAACGGAGTTTAGAATAAGCCTGATTATAATTCGATTCTTGTCAAAATAAAAACTTTGATTTTGAAAGCATCAAAATTTTAAAAATGAAAATGTATTTCAGATTACATTGAGAAAATCCCAAATTGAATTGCGAAATGTCCAACTTTTTTTAGAAATTTTCTAATGAATTACTATATATATAATTACTATAGCAGTTCAAAACGTTAATCTAAGTATTTTTGAGAATATTGTAGACCATTTGAACAACTATTCGTGATATTGGACTGGTAATTCATATAGGCATGCGTTTAAAAGACTAGGTTCGAAAATAGAACCTTGGGCAACACTTCAAAAAAGCGCTAGTGTAGTTTTACATCGCACAATATTTTAACGATGCTTGCAGTGAAATTCACGTACAGTGAATATTGAATCTTTATTCGACGATAGAAATGAACACTGACAAACAAATTCAACTTTATTATTACTATTGATCACAGAAAAGACCAGTAGAGCTGAGAGTATGTTACAAAAATAGCATGTGAGCATCCATGTCGATTAGAAATTTTTTAGCTTCTTAACAATAATTTGAGATTGAAATCATTAGCAGGAACACTAATCTCGCATATTCTCAGTTAACAAAAATTAACAACGTTCTTTAACACGTTGACTGCCGTGCGTCACCATTGACCGGCATTTAAAATGCCCTCTCACGACGAAGGCATTTTAACATGAAATTCTCTCACGAAAGTTTTTACGCTATTTGCGGCACTCAACGTATTAATAAATTGCAAACAATATCTAAAAGAGTCACCTAATAATGCTCAAAAGATATTTGTTAGTCGTTCGAGTTATAATTCGGTCAATAAAAAACTTTAATGACCAACTCCTCCCTTATAGGGTCAGAAGTTATAAGATTTTGTAAAGAGGACTGATATAAATATTTATAATAATATTGCAAAAGTTACCTGAAATTCCTTAAAGAAATTATTTGTATCTATTTCCCTTAACTACAAATCTCACCTTCGCCCAACAAACAAAACAAGAGAAAATAATTACATACGATTCATCAGCCATAAACCAAAAAGACATTTTTACACTTCTCATGGTGAAACACCACCAGCCAGATTACTTGGTATGCCACTTGTTCCAGAACAATTCATTGAACCCGTAATCGCATCTGTTATATACGTCTCATGGTTAAGTAAGAATCCAACGAAATAAGAAAATGTAGACGGAAACCATCAGAACTAAGTTAGCCCATCAAGAAACACGACCACTTAGCGTTATACTAACAGTGGTGGGGAAAAAAAACTAGAGCAATTTCCCCCCCAAACAGAAAACGAAACCGAATGATAAATGTTTGCGAAAGAGTATGTTCGGATTTGGAACAAAAACTCAATGGTATTTTACAGAAGCTCAATCTGTTCTTTTTTTGCATGTGGTAGCCACTGATAGTGTACTCGGTACAGTCCCCAAGGAGTTGGTGGGTAAATGTAGGAAAAAGAAGTCGGAAAAATGGAAGATTTACTCAGGAACGCATTACTGAAATGTCTAAAAATGCCTACAGTCGAGTAAAAACACCCTGAAAACTTAATAGGGAAATTTCTTTAGATGGGGCTGAAAGAGATTTGCTGTCAATTTTGCGCAAATAGCATATGAGAATGCTCATTGCTTTTTAGCATCACTTCAGTTCCGGGCAGCAAATCTTATACGTAAACTTACTACATGAAAACATTTTAATCTGGATCCAAATAAATTTATATAATACTTTCTTTGCAGGCCGTAATAACCACAAACTACTGCCAAGATGTGTGATGATGATGCGGGTGCGCTTGTCATTGACAATGGATCAGGAATGTGCAAGGCCGGATTTGCTGGTGATGATGCTCCACGAGCTGTCTTCCCATCAATTGTTGGTCGGCCAAGGCATCAAGGTGTGATGGTCGGTATGGGTCAAAAAGATTCCTATGTTGGTGATGAGGCGCAGAGCAAAAGGGGTATTTTGACTTTGAAATATCCAATTGAACATGGTATCATCACAAATTGGGATGATATGGAAAAAATCTGGCATCACACCTTCTACAATGAACTTCGTGTCGCACCTGAAGAACATCCAGTTTTGTTGACAGAAGCCCCATTGAATCCTAAGGCTAACCGTGAAAAGATGACCCAGATCATGTTTGAAACATTCAACTCCCCAGCCATGTACGTGGCCATCCAAGCTGTGCTCTCTCTGTACGCTTCCGGTCGTACCACCGGTATTGTGCTTGACTCTGGAGATGGTGTATCACACACAGTGCCCATCTATGAAGGTTATGCACTTCCACATGCTATCCTCCGTCTGGACTTGGCTGGTCGCGATTTAACTGACTACTTGATGAAAATCTTGACAGAGAGGGGTTATTCTTTCACTACTACAGCTGAACGAGAAATTGTCCGTGATATTAAGGAAAAGTTGTGCTATGTTGCCCTCGATTTCGAACAGGAAATGGCTACTGCCGCTGCTTCAACATCTCTAGAAAAGTCTTATGAATTGCCTGATGGTCAAGTGATCACCATTGGCAATGAGCGTTTCAGGTGCCCAGAAGCTCTCTTCCAACCCTCATTCTTGGGTATGGAATCATGCGGTATCCATGAAACTGTTTACAATTCAATCATGAAGTGCGATGTCGACATCAGGAAGGATCTCTATGCCAACACAGTACTTTCCGGTGGTACCACAATGTATCCAGGTAAATTTAACAGACCGTCAACATATTTCAAATGAATTTTCACGTCCACCTCTCTTTAGGTATTGCTGATCGTATGCAAAAGGAGATCACTGCTCTCGCCCCATCAACAATCAAGATCAAGATCATTGCACCACCAGAACGTAAATACTCCGTCTGGATCGGTGGATCTATCTTGGCCTCCTTGTCTACCTTCCAACAGATGTGGATCTCAAAGCAGGAATACGATGAATCTGGACCCGGAATCGTTCATCGCAAATGCTTCTAAGTTAACCGTACTAGTGATGTCTTGCCATCGGGTTATAGTCACACCTCTTGAGCCAAAGATGTTTCATTTTTACATTTTCATTTAAGTTTGAATTACAGACTTTTACTTCGCCGCGCTGCTATTGTTATATCATTTTTTTTTCACAAGGCTTTTCAAATAAATAACTGACGACTAAACAACATCAAAACTGGCTTTCTTTTGTAACCACCGATGATCTTAGATCATTTTAAAGATCCTGCAGCCAGGTGACTAAACTTATTCGTTAGATTTACTCAGCTTTTATTTTCTTTATTTCGAAAACATTAGATACAGACAGTTTCACAACTAATTATTTTGTAAATTTTGGAAAAAATGTATAGTTTTACTTATTTTTTACATCTTAAGATTATAATTACGATTTAATAAAAATGTTTTATTATTTTGTTACAATTTAAATCCCGAAATTTTAAAGCACCGTAAGATTCTAGTTTTTACAAGAATTTTGGAATCAAATTCAGGTCGAAATAATAAATTCTAAAAATTTTCTAAAATGATTTTGTCACTGGAAATTCCTTCAGAAACTTTACAATATTCAGTGGAAAGTGTTTTTCTAGTTGAAATTTAAAAAAAAGTTTGGTATTTGTATTGTAGGAGCATTTGAAGTTAATTGTCTCCATAATCTCTTTCGTCTGAAAAGATACGGATGGAGTCTGTTGATAAATTCTATGGCTATTTTCCCTCATATGGGAGTATGAAGTCATTGGGTATTGGTAGTTGAGTGGAACAAATCCCCGATCTGCGTGTGTAAGTTAGTGCAAGAATGAAGATTTTCGCTGATACTTCCTGCAATTCCAATTGTCCTTCTGGAATCAATATAGGCAGGAAAAAATTAACTCACGAAAATGCCTATCAAATGGGCTTAAAGCTACCGTAAAGTGCGCATGCAGCTAATTTAATCTGCAAGCATCAATCTCAGTTACAGCAGATGTAAAACCACTTGTAATGCAAATTTTGACGTGAAGAGAAAATGAATCAATAGAGAATTAAAAACCCCTCCATTGAGCGATACAGAAATGTGCAGGAAATACATAGAAAGTTGACGGTGGCCTCTGTGACACCGTTTAAGATGGGGTAGTTAAGCTTCCGCAATGACCTACTCGGAGGAAGAGTTTACCCACAAAACCCGATAGTAACTGGTGGAAGTACTGTAATACTGTAATATTCATTTTGACAAAGCTTTTAAAACGTTGACTGCCGCAATTAGCATAAAAGTTTTCGTGAGAGAACTACGTGGTAAAATGCTTTTGTCGTGAGAGAGCTTTTAAATACCGGAACGAGCGACGTGTACGACTGTTGCCCCCTGTGGTTTACTTGAGTCCTGAAAATGATAACCGTGCAACAGAATCAGGCACTCGAGCCCATCTCCTGCATATTTTAGGGTAACTTTTCGATACGAAAAAGAGTTATTTGTAATTTCAATCAATTATATATTTTCCTTCACTATTTTTAAAATCTGCCCACTTTTGTAGGAAATTTTGTTTTCAATCAGAGTAAAACCTTTTGTCTTTTCAACTAGAACATGTAGAAAGTCTCCTTTGGACATAATCTTTATTTGCTATTTCCTTTAACATAAATTGGTTTCAAATATTCCTTGGAAGGTTTGACCCCTTTTCTCCGTTCTTCATATTTTTGCGTTTTTCCATCTCGTCTTCGACATTTTTCGGCTCTAGAAGCCGTGAATAGTTTTGAACTCAAAATGGTGATATTCTTAAAAGTTGAGTCAAAGTCCTGAGAAAAACTATCGAACGGATGGATTCAGGGAACTTATGAACTGACTTGATAGAAATTCCCATACTGTATATATAGGTACTATTTGCAGTGAAACCACATTTTCTAAACATGTGCAGAATAATAATAAAGATGGTAAAAGGATGTCAGATGAAAAAGTCCTTGGAAGGACTAAATTGTTTAAAATTGAATGCCAAGTTTAGTATTCAGGAGCATCCAAACTGGCAACACTGCAGTGTAGTTGAACCTCTTGGATGGGGCAATAATAGCGAAGAGATAAGACGTTTTCATTCAGAATCGAGAAGGGGTCATAAAATGAGATGCTAGTTGCAATCTAATCAAAAATACTTATATAATTATCTGTGTGAATCCAATTAATCTAATGAAATTGGAAGATTTGAAAAAAAAAACAAATTTTTTGAATCGAGCAACGACCATTTTGCTCCCAAACACTTTGACTCGGAATCGGTCAGATGGACCTCATTCGAGGGAGGGTTTTCTAGAACAAGTTTATATGGCTATAGCCACCTGTACCTTAAGTAAAAGAAAGTGGGTTATAAAAGTAGATTGTAAGAAAAAAGAGAGAAAAAATTCTAATTGCAAATACTTGTAAGGAGCGGAAGGAAAGAGGAGAGGAGAGGAGTGTAAGAAAAAAAAAAGGAACGCATCTTCGAGCCTGGGACATAACTCAGTAAATCCAGGGAATCTGCAGAATGTTATGGTCCTTTGTGCAACAGAAGAGCATGCGCACTTGATGTCTGCTTTTGTAAAAAATTAAAAAAAAAACAAAATTATAAATAAAGCAATGTTTAATAATGCTCCAGATAAATGGGAAAGATAAAGCTGACTAATGTAAAACTAATTTTCGGACATATCCGATCTGATCCGATGTCCGAAGATATCCGATATGTGGATGTGATAAAAATTCAAATTTCAACAATTGACTCATCCTATAGTCAAATAATATTTTCAGTTAATTAATTTTCTCGAAGTGAAGTAAGGCGTTACACTATTCGCCTCCATTTCTTTACTGCAGCATCTTTAAAAAACCACCCATCATATGTTTGCTATTACAAAGATCAAATTAACCGAAATCTTAAGAAAATCGAGTCGGAAAAATCAAAGATTTATCTCATTGGCATTGCAAACACGGCACATCACATATGCAGTGGCAAATTTTTCCTAAAAGACAGAACTTTTTCCGATTTTCACCTCGAAAATCGTCTTCCGGAATGTAATGCTAACGTTCTCGTTTCAACAACGCGTACGCGAACGTGTTTTGTGTTCCAAGCGCGTGCAACAGGACTTTCCTAAATCGAAGAAGTTGGTCCCTTAAGAAAAACGAAGAAAAAAAGGAAACTTGCAAAATGAGCACCCTTTCGTCCGTATCCCGTTTTGTTGCTGTTTCACATTCCACCAGAATCTTCCTTCTACATCCGTTGGAAGAAGTTTTTCTACAGATCTTAAGTGATAGGTGATACTACTGGGTATCATTTTGAATTCTGTAGGTGTGTCCGGATTATTTTCAAGTCGCGCACAGAATTTAAGCCTTCACCTGAGATTTTTTCCCTGGTAAAAGTTTTATTTGAAGGAAATGGAGTTTTCTCATTCCGGATGAAATTACTTATGAGCTCACGTTTTTTATTTCCTTGGAGTTGAACTGTGTACTTCCGGAATAACAAAACTTTGCCATTTTTATGATACGAGGAAAATTTGCGAACAACTGCAGTTTTATTCCGTATTTAGGGTACTTGTGAATGTCAACTGAAGTTGGGAAATGTTTTCTTTGAAATATTAAATAGCAACGTGTCTGATCTGAATCTCTTATTCGTTTCGCAGAGGTTTCGTAACAGATACACTTATTCCATTAACATGTAAAGGTTTGATGCAAAAAAAAACTATAATACTTTTGTTCTTTTGCTGTTTATGGGATGTGACATATCTATTCCGTACAACATATAAGAAAATTGGTTTTTGCCTTTCATTAATTTATCTAAAAGAGGACTTTTACAAAACAAGAGATTCTAGGAAGTAACGAACAGTTTTCATCTGCTCTTTTGGATCCAATTGGTTTAAAAAACCTGCAGAAGCTGTTCTGATTAAGAATAGCCAAGTCCATAAATATATATGTTATATCTGCAGAGAGAAGAAAATCGGACTTTGAAACTAGTGGAACAAGGGATAGATACATGCTCCCAGTATCGAGGGTTACTGAGCTAGCATAGCACATCAAATTGTATCACAATTTTATCTTTGGGTTTCATTTTTCTATCTTGACCATAGAAGGGATTTCTTGTTTGTAAATTTCTGATATTGGTAACTAATTTTGGGACAGTGACATAGGTTACTTGGGAACCCTTACTACCATTTTTCACGTTCTCGTTTTCGATGATTGTGCTCGTTAGTAGTACATGAGTACTAGGAAGAAATGATGGTGTGTGGGATAATTAATGATTTTCTGCCTAGGCTAGATGGTAAATTCTTTTAAAAGATTACATTTTCCCATTGTCGTATTTCGAGCAATTCCAGACCTTATTAAAAAGGTGAATCAAGGGTTAATGTTTTCACTGATGAAAATTTATGATTGTTTCTTATATAGAATAGCATGAGCATAAAACTGAACAAACCGCGAAAAGCTGGGTCTTCCTTTTTTTGAGAATATTTTAACAATGCTGACTTCTCTTCCAATATTTTCTTTTCTGCCAAGATACGTTTTTACATAAAGTATCAGGCTGATAATTCTGACAATTTTTTGGTCCACAAAATCATTTTTTCCATGCTTAGGAATTAAGACCATACTCACCTACCCTGGAGAGACCGGTAAGTGTTGAATATCCTATGAAAAAGTCATCCGATCAAAATTTTTCTTTCTTAAGCTTTCTAAAAGCTTTTATCCTCTCCGGAGGTCCAAAATGATGAGAAGGTCTATACACACAATGTAAATATATTTATCAGGTGTGAGGTTTGTGAAAATAGAGTTTTAATCGTCGATTACATCTTTAGGCAATCGCTAAAAGAGTAGTGTGTTTTGAGTAGAAGCTATTATGCTACATTTTTGTTCCTTCGAACGACCTGACAGATTTTAAACCTAGCCTTTCTATCGAATTTCCTTAAGAGCCGATCCGAAAAATTCTTTTATCTTCCCAAAAAAGTTCACAAAAGTCCGGGAAAAACACATAAAATTGACTTTCTTTCCTCGACATTCAGTAACGGTCATCGGAGTGTCATTGTAGTGTTTTTATTAAGAAACATTTTTCACGAATTTCATCAGTATCGGCGTCCATGTCAAGAATCAGAGTGACCTCTATTTGACTGTTATTTTTTGAAAAGCCCAGAATTTGGTAATTTATATAATTGACATTCAGGTATATGTCAGTTTTATTAGGCAGCTAGACTATCGGTTTTTTTTAGCTGTTTAATTGAACCATGTATTTTTACAAGAATTATAGTTCCGTCTAGCCTAAGTAGAGTATCTATCAGCAGTCGCAGGGAGTTCAACGATTTTTTGGATCCCATATGGAAACATTGGTTATTATAAGCACATAGGATATACGAGACATGGTAGACTCACATTTTGTTGATTCCTCGGTGACTTCCTTAAAAATGATACTTTATTTTTCAGAAAGTGTACTTTCAGAGCCATCATGAGGAACCTATCCACCTATCTACCTACCTCAGATGAAGTCAAATCGTGCCCTCTTGTATGATAATCCATCGAAGGAAAACTTTCGAGTCCCATGGCTATTCATACTAGAAGAGAGTTTCCAAATTATCGGTATTTTTCAAAAGCGGAGACATATCCCACAACCCGAAAGCTGGTCACGTTCTTTCCTTTAATCGCAACCCTTATTAGAATAGAAAATCTTCTTTCTTCCTTTTATTATTATCTATTGTTAACAGGCTCAACCCATGCCAGTTTCACAGCGTGTTGAGGAGTAAGTGTGTAGATTTTCTTCTCTGTGGGCATGGATTCGATTTCTGGAAATGTCGTGGGAAATTTATCTGGTTACTAGTGGTTGAGGCGAGAAATATACTGCAAAACCACTTGGATATTGCATAATAAGAATTTCATTTCAAAAATTGTGACTTATTTGCAACATTTGTCAGGTTAAAACTTCGCAATCTTTGCTTATCTAAAATTTACTTCCACCTAAGCTGTACTGTGTGCATCACAGGGTTGTTTCTCGAGTTTAGAAAATACCTTAAAAAAGGCTTCTGTTTGGGCTTTCAGATCTTACCGGCTTGTTTGTATATAATAGGCGACCTAAAACTCAAGCCGGTATAGTTGTTTAGGTTCTTTGGGTTGCTATGCCAAAATAAAATGCTCAAAATGAAAATCAAATAATTTCCCAACCATTGAGATTAACAAATACGCCATATGGTGAACCTCAAGTTAATATCCTCTCTGGATATGGCATGCAAAATGGCGAATAACTTTCTGCTTCTAGAACTTCAAAAATCAGATTGATTTTGTCTAAAGCTTTTGAGACCTTTAGTAACGCGCAATTGATGAAATACCTTGAGATCAACAAACTAATTCATGACCTCTAAATTGCGCTTGGCATTTCTGAGGCTTTCGAGGCATTCTGCCCTCTTAATCAAACTTTAGTAAATTTGCCTTGAGCAAACTCTTTTCACCTGCACTTCATTAATGTTCTTGTCTAGAACAAGGCGAATCGCATCGAGTTTAATACATCCAAAACCCGAAACTGTCTGATTCTCTGAAAGGAATCACAAAACCCCTCTACCTCTTCTTTAACTTCTTATAGGTAAAAATATCTTTAAGTAAAAAAATTCTCTCAGCTCTTGAGTGGACGTATATTTTTCTGAATCTCCTGTTGAACCAATTAATATCAAAGTTGTTCCTTGAGAACTTGGAAAATAGTTCCATCTCTTCACCTGTGAACGTACAGATTTAAACAGCTCCGGAGAAAACGAACAGCCATCGAGCAAACTTTGGGTTCTCCATTTATCCTGGAAATAAAAATGGGAGTTTTCTACCGAAATTTCTAAACTTTGTACTTTAAAATTAGGTGTAACAACTTAACAACTTGAATGAAACTGCAAACAAAAATTTCTTCTTAATTATGCATTTAATTAGCATTTTTGTAGGAAATTACCATAATAAATCCGAATCTCGTTTATATGCATCTGTCTTAAGGGTCAGGGAGCTTTTGAATTTATCCAGAACCGGAATAATGAAGTAATTTTTTTTTTTAGGTAGATGCTCTTGCTTTGGTCTGGCAATATAATACCCTCCTTTTACCATCGGTTCATAGCACTACCTACCCGGCAGTCGAGTCTTAATGACTTAATTTGTGGAGACAATGGAGCTGCCTGCTTGTGGTGACTACCAAGAAATTTCCTCTACGAAGGCGTCCTATAATCCGGATACCTTCCTCCTTCAGATAAATAAATCCACCGGATAAAGTCCCAAGCACTTTAGCAAAACAAGCCAATATTAACTATTCGCCGTTGTTAATTTGCCCTCTTCGTGGCCAGGATGCTTTCAGCAACTGGTATACACGCAAGAAAGATAATTGGCAAAAAATATCTCCCCGGTGGAAACTTTGCCGTCCATCGTTTAGATGACTTCCAGGAGATAAGATTTAACCATTGCATCCGGGGAGAATATCAGGATTTGATTGTGCGGGGACAATGGGTACGCTCAGCTGGGATGACGATAATTTCTTTTTAATATACTTAGCAAGGAGAGTTTCTTAAGACGACCGTTCACACGAGATTAATTATGCTAATGACTTCGCCCTGACATTCGAACTGTCGAGAGTCGGCAAAAAATTCAACTCCACTGTGTACTAAAAAATTCTTGGGATTTTTATGAGAAAATCTTGTGAAATAAATTCAACTCTGACAATCGTTAATAATTTCACTCGCGTAATTTGAAAATTCTTGGGGGAGAGGACTCTGAATGCTCTTATCCTCCTCTGGAGTAAAACTAAGAAAAAGAATAACGTCTGATGGACTTGTTTTTGTGCCACTGGATTTATGGAGATTTTCAATAAAACTGATTGGGAAATTTGTCGCCTTGTGAAGTGTTTGGAAGGAGATTTCATTAAAAATTGTGAAGAGACAGACCTCTGTGAAAAGATTAAAAAAATGTTGCCTTGACATGAAAAGATGTTACCGTGGTATAAAGATATTATTCTGAAGGTTTGCTAAGGTTCACTTCAGATCGACAGATCCCCAACTCTTTTAGTTGCCAGGAATTCATAACATTGTAAAATATGCTATTATTGAATTTTAGTCCTGTATTCAGGAATCGTGTAAAGGAAAGAGAAAGCTGATATATTGAAGAAAACTCTAAAAGGGATTAAAAATGTTTCAACATAGAAAGCTATAGAAAATATATAAATCAACATTGGCGCTATTCTTTTCAACTTTTATTATTTATTTATTAATATACATATATATATATAATAAAAAGATCAGGCTAGAAAACTCAAGATGCAAGAACCTTGGTGGTATCCGCTGTTGAAATTCACACGAAAATTTACTGGTAGATATTAAAACAAGGACTCACACTATTTTTTGATATTGATACTTCTATAAGATTGATTTTCTTATTTTGGGCATCGTGCACTCCTCAGTCAGTGGAGAATGGAGTCATCATACGCCATATACACGAAGAAGCCAGAAAACCATTTTTCACTACTAATCACCATCAAGATTTGCGTAGTTCTCATAACAGCACGTGTCTCTCATGGCAATCCCATCGGCTGCCTACATGACGTTGACTGCCGGAAGATTAGTGTCACTCCTTAAGTTTGTTGAGCTTTGCTGCTCGCACTTTTGAGTGACCACCTCCTTCATGGCTTCCGGGTTTTCGAGGACCTGTTTAGGTAATCTTCGGTAGATGTTGACCTGCATCGAATTGAAACCACAATGAAGCCTAAAATTGGCCTCTTCCAATGGGGAAAGGGATTCGCTAGTTAATTGTATAACGATTCTAATTTCCGTGGATTTGGGTTCTTCTATTTACAAAATTTTCATTTCGGACACTCTGAGATCTTCGGTTGTAGCCACTTTCCATTAACAGCCATGTGCCCGCGGAAAGCTTCCAAATCTTAATGTCTGTGTTGACTATTGCAACTTTTAGGAACTTCCGGCCTTGTTTCCGATGGTTGGACTCTCGCTAGCTCCGTGCGGCTTATCAAGCGCATGAATGAGCAGCACCTTCGATTTTTGCATTCTCCGCGCCAGGTTTTTTATACGTGTAGGAGACATTTTAAGGTTCATTGGCAAGGATGTATAGGATACTATATTAGGCTCGAACTTTACTCCTGATCTTCTTAGGAAGAAATCTTATTTTTTAGCATTGAGCCTCCTTCATGATTCGAGGTGTTTTCTTCTTCAGAGGTTTTCTGCAACCGATTGCGACGTACCCTTTGCCTGGAGGCTTTACGAGTTGACTTTGATCCCTCTCAATCAAGTCTTTGTGATTTACCTCTAATCTTCTCTAGGCATAATGCTTCCTTCATCCATATCTGGCAGTTTATCTTCTCCTTCTTCTCAAACTCTTTATTTGAATTATCTTTGTCCCCCAACTGTGGTCGCACGTCTATACTCGAAAAAAGTAGACCCATCTTTGCATTGCCAGTTTACCAAGATAAAACACTTATATTGTGACCATTTCCCAGTTGACTATCTTCGGTACGATTTTTTAGCACTCACAACACCTCGGAATTAGGCTGACTTTTTTGACTCAACCTAGATGCGATGAAGATAGGAAACCTGGCGAGCTCCCTCGCCATGGTTCTAGAGATCCTTTACTGCTACTGGACCCTTTCGCCACGGCAACGCGGTAGTCTACGAAGGAGTCGCAGCACTCTAGACCTTCCATACAGTCATCAACGAGAAAACTCTTCCCTGGTACTACGTCAAATTATAAGATCCACAAACTTTTTCATTCGTTAGGAGATTGAACAGCTACTTGCAGACATACTGAAGCACTAAAATATGTTCATCAGAAATTATAAAGGAAAAACCATGTAAAAATATACTTCTTCACCGGATTTACGAAAGTTACATAGACCGCTTAAGAAAAATTCAAGGTTCAAGCCCACTGCCACACTCATCTCATAAAATACTTCAAAATAGATCAGTAGAAATCGTGAATAAATAGAAGATTAGATGGGTTAACCTTTTCACCATCAGACTGGAAGAATGGATGTAACAAAAAGTTAGGCAGGAACTGTGCGCACCACATCTTTACCAGATATTAATGACATGACTATCATACGTATTCCATATTTATTGATGATTGAAATATAATTCAATAAGGTTCCACATACTGGTCCAAATTAAGCATCTACTTACGAGTAACATTAACGTTCTACGCGTAACGTGGAACGTTAATATTATCCGTAACATTAAAAACAAATTAAATTAAATTTTTAAAATAAATTGAATTAAATGGCACACTTTCCTCAATTGAATACGCGTGAACCGAATGTGAACCATTGCCCTGGCCAGTTCTGAAAATAATAAAGGAAAAAGCTGTTTGCGTTGACATCTCAATTATATTTTGTTTGCATAAAAATAAAAGTTTATGTCCACTTTAAATCTTTCCCGTCCTCAAAAATGAAATGTAGCAAAACGAGCGCACATTCATCTGATTGATATCATTTCATTTTATTGAAATTTAATTTCTCCTCGGCCATAAATCACATCGATCTTGAATGGAGGAAATTTTTAATTGCATCCGGCACTCCATATTTTATGTTGAAGTGGAAAGCAGCAGACCACAGCAATGCATTTTTGACTTTCATCTATTTGGCTTGGGCTTGGCATTGGCACAGGCACAGGTTGGTTGGTTGTCACAACATAATTTTCTGGTGCTGTAAATGCCCAAAATACAGGCGTAAAAGACAACAAAAACATGAGGATTCATCGCCCGGCGATGTAAGCTAGAAATACTGCCGAATGGCAGGCACATAAATTTTATTAAAAATAATTGCAATCGGGTACAATTTGCCACTGAAAGCCTAATTAATAAATAATCTGTAAGTAGTAGAAGTCCCCGAAGATTTCCTTAATGGAAGCTCATGAAAAAGTTATCAAAGTGTAAAATATTCAAAAACAATTTATTTTCAACTTGCCAAGATTGTATCTGATAAGAAGACTCAAAGAGATAAATTTTGAAGTCGCAAATAGCGAATTTGCATACACTCCGGGGATTTCTTGAAATTAAGATCTCCACTCCATAATTTCCCCGGAAACAGCTTATTTCTAATCACGCTTAAGTCTAAATTAAGCTCAGTCAAACAAAAAAGCTCCCCCCGACTCCTGGCAAGAAGGAACAATGCTTGCCGACAAGAGCTAACCCCCCTTGCAAAGACTACAACTTAACCGGGGCGGCTCACAAACGAAAATTATGCAAATTTCGCCAAAGGGTTTGCAGACAGTACGAAAGTTGAAACATCTTTCATCATAGCAAGTCATGATAAGGTACATACATGGATGATGTACGACATTGGTCCAGGGCCCATGGAAGGCCCGATATGCAGCAAAAACGGGGAACACCCGGGAAGTAATTAAATTCGTTCTGCTTATCTAACATCAAATGAAGACCATTTAAATATTCCGTTCAGGGAATATATCATTGCCATTGGTTTGTTCATATGTGAATCGGGCAGTACTCCATTGGATTTAATAGGGTTGAATGAGAATCCTTGGTGCGATTGCTTTGTAGGCGCAGCCATGAGGCTAACGTTGGTTTAGCATTTGGAAACCTTTCAGGTGATGCAATGTATTGAATACATAAAATCATTTGAAGCTCAATCATTAATCACAAATACAAAGTGCCCTTACATCGATGTACTTTGGTAATTTATTTTTATATCCCCGATTTTTACAATTAGACTTCTGAGTTCGATACCAAGCCAATTTGCCCGACACATACCAAAATTCAAATTACATACTATTTCGATTTTCCGATGAGAAGCAGTAACCACGGGTGAAGCATTCTGCTAACAAGAACCATTGGGGTAATGTAATAAAAGTTGAGTGTTTCGAAGCCAATTACAATTATTGAAATATTCATTCCACTGTTCAATTAACGTAATATTTGCACTCATTGAACTCCTTTAATTTGACATCCAAGGCAAATCGGGTCAAAATAAATAAGACTATATTCATTATGATGTCCTTCCTCTCGTATCTTAAGCAATTGCCAGTGCAAGCACATCTCTTATACTCCAATGCTGGAATATAAGATAGGATCGCTAATATTGCTAAAGATTATTTTCTAAAGTTGATGAAGTTAAAGAAATTTTCAGTTCAACTCTTTTGGATGTCATTCGAATATCTCAGACATGGTTAAGACGTTATATTCGTGATGAGATGAGTTGTTGTCCATTGGGAACTACGCTAGCCCTACCATCACTTTACCCGCCAGATAGTCCCGTCATCACTCATTCGCTAGTCTCGCGGTCACCCGATATTCCTGCCGACACTCGCTGGTTTCCACTTCACCTGCTAATTCCGCCATCATCCGTCCGCTAGCTTCCCGTCACCCATTAGTAATGGCTATTGTTGATGAGATGAGTTAGTGTCCATTGGGAACAACAAATGTTTTCGAAATTAAAGACAAGAACGGCTTGGGGGTGGTATGGCGATGTATATCGTTACTCTTCAATATATTGATTAAATTAAATCTTTCTCCAGAGAATAGAAACTGAATAGACCTCCTTACGTTGGTACGCCCTTTTATAGGATATCAGAAAATTCAGACAAATACTTGCTTTTAATATATTTATTTTTTGTATACCGTCGTTATGGATTGGCAGTTGACAGCGGAGGCGAACTTATTTCCATTTACTGAATTTTAAAATGCCTAATTTTAGCGAATGCCAAAATTTTTTTTAAGTTTTCACATAAAGCAGATTTTTCCGCGCTGTTTAAAAGTAGTTTCATTTTTCAGACAAGCATGCTATTGCCATGATCACTGTCTATCACCCACGAGATGAATCTAGCGGGCCCAAACTCAATGGGTCTATGTTCAGAGCGGAGAATTTGTTGGCACCTTCCAGCTTTATCACCAGATCCTAATCCTGATCACTGTCTATAACTCACGTACTCATCGAGATGAATTTAACGAGCCCAAACTTGGTTGGTCTATCTTTGCCCTCATTAGATCAGATCATTGATTCCATTGATTCCATCATCAGATCAGATCACTGATTCCTTATTATTGTAATATTATCGGATCTATATATATATGCAAAAATTTCGGCTCAATTGGATGGCATAAAGAAGACAGACAGACACAGACACCATACATAAAAACAAGTCAAGCTAAATAAAAGCTTTTAAAAGTTAGATACTGGACAAGAAGAACGTCCTGTAGAAGATTTTTGATTCTCAGCTCTTCTAAATTCGCCAACCGTTTCTACATCTTCTAGATATCAAATAACATAATCTGAGCTTTCTGTATTTCCGTTTATTTGAAAATATTTGTTGTTAGTTTTTTTTAATTCATCTTATGAATTGGCATCGTTATTTTCGAAAAGGAATCATGTCCAGACATCCAAATTTTATCTACAAAAATTTCAAAAATGCTTCCCACTGGCAGAGATCACCAATAGAGTACTGATGACTAGTTTGGTGACCGTGATGCCAGTTAAAATAATTAGGAAGAGAATTTTGTTGTAATACCAATATCTTCCCCTTAATACTAAGACTCAACTTAGGTGAAAAATCATTCATAGAGCACCTATTTATGATTTATTGTTATATTTAAGGTGCAATACCCTTAATTCCACAATCTTGTCTGCCAAGTTCGGGTTTTATTGGTTTCATTCCCAATATTCCCAAAGCTACCTGCGGTAGCCCGTAATGTATGTAAATTACTCCATTTATCAAATGAAAGATTTAATTTATCGTAAAATCAATTTAAAATTCTTGTTAACATGATTGTGTGTGTGTGTGTGTGTGTGCCCTTTTAGCACCGAGTTTATTCCTCCTTTCAATTCGTGCCAATGTATAAATATGCATTTCTCTAAAGCTCTCGTGTTAAGTACCCAGAAATATTCACATATCATTCCGTAGGCAGGCCGAAGGTATTTCTACTCTTACCTTGGAATTTCGCATTAAATCGAAAATGGTCCAAATAAAAATTCATGAACTTCGACTTTACAATTTTGAGAGTGTTGTATATAAAAGCGAGGAGTAAAGTTTTGAAGGGAAACTGATGAGCCCCCTTATTCCTATAGCGTAGAAAAGAAAAACATCGCACTCGGCACGCATAAATTTTCATTTAAATTATAATTATGGACAGAAATTTCGATACTTTATTATATGTGCCTTCATGAATTTGCATATCATTGATCATGATGATTTTCTTGGTGAAGGTGTAAGGCGTAATGAAGCTCTTCCATAGAAATTACGATTAGACAACATCCATAAAAGTGATGTGAGTATAAAACGTGAAATAGATGGAGGCCATGTTATCATTTTATTCACATTTTATATTAGATTTTCAGGAAAAATGGAGGTTTGCACATAATGTTTTACTTTCATTATACATATTACATCCTTCGTCCATGTAGAAACCATGAACTGGAACTGGCATATGAAACCCATCAAAGATTAAACAGTCCATGAGATTGAATTATTGGGGACCACTTAACGGACAACGCACAGAATTCGATTTCACAACAGTTCCGTATCAAATGGCCATGATTGCAGGCCGAAGGTGGAATGGACAGATTTCCCGTATACACGCACATCTGCCATATCTCTGGAAAATCGGTTTCCATTGAGTATACCCTCTAAAGGGTAAATTGATTCATTTCTGTGAGAATCGATAAACAAGACTAATGTCAATAGTGAATAATAACATAGGGTCGGACATATATCAACAATTATTATTCCAATTGATAACGACGGTAATTTGGGTTATTATGGCAGTAGAATGTCTAATGAGCTTGTCAATGGATCTACGGAGGGAGTACAACGACTCTGGTTGGTTGGAAGGGAGGAGGCTGTCTTGAAATGATCGAAAATTAATCTGGAACCTAGAAGGAATTGACTTTTTTAATTTCCCATATTTTCTGATGCGTTTAGAATATCAGGTTTTCAGAGAATATTGACTGAATTTTTTATCCTTTATGATAGTCACGTAATTTTTACTACTTTATTTCAGATTGTGTGGGCCATTCTCCTAAAGAATTTTAATCCCATCCTTGAAAAATCTCTCTATGTTCTTTTAGGTCTCTATCGCTGGCCTGCCCTTAAGAAGTCTTCCAAATTCCTAAATAGGGAATAAGAATTCCCTAAATTCTCTAAACTCTTTCCGTTATATGTTGATTACTAAACAATTCATAAAATTCCAAGAGATGTTAAAAGCTACAATTCATTGAGTGATTTCATAATGTCACTCGATTCTATCTTAATGGCACAGTTTTTCACAAGTTATCATAAATTTAACCTTTAACCACATTCCTTCCATTTCGATTTGAAGTTTTCCTCAATTTACTGTCACAGTCACTATTTGCCATCTTTATCGAAATATGTTAATTGTATAATGTTGTGAAACTGAGGTAACTTTCAGATTATTCTATTTACGCACGAAATATTAGAGCATGAGTCACAACCATTTACCAAATCCGTGGGAGCATATGGTGAAGGATTTTACCAAAAATCTATACTCAACTATCAAAAAACATTGGTCCTTCGAGCCAGATCTGCTTTGTTGTTTTTTTCGACAATACCTCTCAGATAGCTCTCAAGATCTTTTCAGGTACAAGATTAAGAAGAAGATATATTAATAATCAGTGGTTCCCAATTTTTAGGAAATCACGGCCCGCTAGGGCAAAATTTGGACGTTAATCGGTTGTGTTAATTTAAAATTCCGAACGACGTTCACAAAAAAAACTCGTCCTATCAGCTACGTGCACGTTTCTTCAGAAACCCGTGGACCACTGGGTATTGATTATAAGCTGAAATTCATTCACATTGGCACTAGATGAAAAGATTGGGTAGGAAAACTCCTGATAGTAGCAGAGGCTATTATTTTTCTCTTAAGGCATTAGCTCAAGAGGAGTGAATGCATTGAAGATATTCTTTCTTTGCTTTCGACCCGGATGTTTTCGGACCAACTCATCGTAGTGCCCCTACTGCGGAGAGGGCAGGAACGGTACCGAGCATGTGTTCTTTGTCTGCAGCTGGTGGATATGTAGAAGAGCAGATGTGAAGTCGCGGTCTATCACCAGATAGCATAGCGGTTTATCACGAGATAGCATAGTTGAGCGAGAAGTACTGGGAGCTAATGGCTAGGTTTATAGAGGAGAGTACTCCGCACAAAGAACCGAAAGGCCACCAATTAGGTAGCTAAACAAGAGGCCTAGCCTTAAAGTAATGATAAAACGTTTCCGAGCTTGTTTCCCTGGTATTCAGAGGGAGGGATTTTAGTCGATAGTCTGAGTTGGAAGACCCTTTGTCCGTTAAATATACTACTTTTTCTCCCTCCTCCTATTCTTTTCGAAGGTAACACTTCAACTACAATAAAATGCCTTGCAAAGAGTTAGCTTTATCTGAGAAAACTTTACAGCAGTTTGGAATCATTTTTGCTTCCAGGTTTTAGCTGAGGCGTTATTGCCCATATCGTCTCCATAAAAGTGGTTCAGGAAGTTCTCCTTTTTACTTACAGACTTCTCTCAATGAAATGGTTTGACCTGGATGGAAGCATCTGGTTTAGAGGCAGATG
>QYTT01085362.1:31300-47000 GCA_006980735.1 Dasypogon diadema | reverse complement strand
TAATTTCAGTATAATTCCATTAATAGAGCATGTTAAGCATGACAATTACTACAATAGAAACATCCAAACAATAGAAGAAAATGGTCAAACGCGAATGACCCCATTATTTCAGTATTAACCTCTGCTTAACTCCTTAATAATTCCTCTCTAATAGATTGTAATAAAAATTTAATGGTCTCCAGGCCATTGTGAAGCTTCCTGGAAATTACGCGTCCAGTCCAGTCTAAGCATAAGTGTTGTTTGAGGAGCCAACAATGCTTTCTCCACATGGTACTAATGAAGTCATTCTATGCTAATATTATTGTTTGGTATCCAGAACATTTGCTTCAACATAAATTTTAAATTTAGATTTGATGCGGAAGCAAATATTGATGTCTAAGAACCCCTCCTTTTGCCTAATGGTTTAGAGAAGATCACGAAGCGACAAGGCACGATGGGTGATTTCATCTTTGGTTTCGTTGGTTTGAATTATTGCAAAATTCATAATTCAATAGATTTTCAAACATTTTTTGGAATGCAGGTCATGTCGCGATAGTTATCTTTAGAAATGATTGTATTTTGTGAAGAAATAAGGTGTGCTCATATTTAGAAACGCCTGAAGTCATTGGGATGATTTTCACGTACTTAGTATACCTACGATATTATTGTGGGAAAATCTGTTATGTGACATATTATGAGGTATAAACGGTTTCATATTGGCTATTTCATGGATTATTGCTTCACTTTCAAAAATCCTTCTGAAATTTTGCTTAAAGAGATTTGATTCGCATCAACCGTGCTGCTGAGAATGGTTTAATAGTAATAGTACATTTGGCTTTGAAAAATATGAGGGACACTTTCATTTTCATACAATGAGTACAATAAAATACAATGGCCTTTTTTCAGCGTATACTCTGAAACTTTTGGAATTAATTTTTAATATGTTTCTGCACTTAACTTAAATAAAAACATTAAAGTGTAAAATAAATATAGAAAAAAAGAAAATATATAATAAATAAAATAATTAAAAATTAATAAATGTATAAGTCAATGGATATATAAATAGACTCCCCGATTTGAGGAGAGCAAACAAGGTACAGGCTTGGGCAAAAATTGAACGCTGGCCAACCAAGGTTCCGAATTTAGGAGCAATTATGGTATTTCGTAGCTGCGAACACCAGCAGGTTATGGCGTCAGTCAAGTAGCCAGACTCGCCATTATAAATAATCCTATGTAATGAAAATCTAAAAATCTAACATTTTTAGCATTCATTTAAATGACATTCTACATTTACATAGTTGAAGCGCTGCAACCCAAACACAAACCTATTGCCGTCGTTAAAAGCCGCATCCATTTTATTGGAGCAAACAGAATCAATACACCTAGATAAAAAAAATGTGAAGAAGAGATCTGAGAGGCGCCAGAGAAGTTAAAAGAAACAAAACAGAAGCAGAAAGCCATAAGCGCGTTAGAGTGAAATAAATGTTGCTCAGAGTAGCACTGATATTACTGCAACGAGTCATTTGAGAATTTAAATCTGTACCTTGGTAGAAAAAGTTGTGAAAAGAGCCAATGTCCATTGGCATGCCTATGGATATTGGCTCTTTTTTTTAGCAAGGTATAGAAAAATAAAAACAAAACAATACGTACAAAAAAACAAAAATACGTATGTACGGGTTTAATGGATCGGGAAAATATCATAAAGCAACTACAGTCAGAAGGATATTGATAAACATACCTAACAGTAGTAGGCCTAATATAGAGCCCTGTGGCATCCCAGAAGACAACTTTGTGGGATGTTTACTGTTTCACAGGAATGGTAGCATCTAAAGCCCGATTACCATTCTAGAGATTAAGTGTATCGTTGAGATATACTGTGAGTCATTTACTCACAACTTTTACATATATTATGGTGAGTCATAAATTCATGGACAGTCCTGGAATTCTTTGCCTCGAAAAGCAAAGAACCGTACAATTGCGGTATCAGTTAACTGGCAGACAGATGCATAGAAACCATTGAACACAATGGACTTTATTTTGAAGATTAATAATTTTATGTATTATATAAAAATTTACTTTAATAAATATATTTAAAATGTCCACGAACCTTTGACTCAGCCTAGTATGTACATACTTTTGGTAAAAAGTTTAAAATACTAATTGAATGAAAGTCGGAAGTAAATTAGATGAAACTTTTTTAGAACTTATACGTGTTTCCAGCAACTATGATGATAACCACAAGAATAGTGTTAAATATATAGGTTAGCACTTTAAGAACCTTAGAAGTTAACAGTTCAATGATTCTAAGTGAAATTTCATTCGTACCCACGGCAGATGATTTAATTTAATGAAGTATAGAGCCCTATAAATCTCTACTTGATTCACACCTCTGAGCGAAGAACCGTCTAATGCAGGGCCTCAGTCAACGGGTAATAAAAACTTGGCTGAGCTTCCCTGCGTGCTGGAAAATTAATCATCAATTTCGTCGAGATTTAAAACACAACACAAAAGCTTAAACAGGCTTTGTACTTCAGATGTTCTAAGATTACGCCATTTTCTATCAGGTGGTAAGGAGGTGGGATCAACGATTTTATGATAATACCTGCGCTTTGCCTGCAAAGTCTTTGAATTTGTCAAGTTCTTCACCCTTCAGTAGGAATTCAATTAGTCGACTGTACAGCTAATAATTTATTTTTTATTTTTGCCGTCTGGGGGGATAGGCGCTTAGCACGCCTCCTAAAATGATCCATTTTTTTGTGTATAAAAAGAGCGCCAGTTAAAATTACAAAAGCTATTTTTATTTACGAGCCAAAAAAACTTTTTGTCTTCATAATTAATTGCTTGTGTCAAGAAAATTGGCAGAGTATGCAATTAAAAATTACTTTTGGTAGAAAACGGATCATCACAACTTAATCTTTTGTAACTAATTAATATCCGTCAGATATCTTCTCAATAACAACATTTTCGCAGCAATTAAGACAAAAGTAGACGAAAAAGGGGAGCATTTATAAAGCTTAATGATCCAGAAAACATGTTTTCCGTTTTATAGCAACTTTTTATACGTTTTGTTCAAGAACTTCCATACAAAGTCAAGGCCAGAAAAGCCAAATATTTTAACAAACTAACATAAAATGTATGCTTAAGTTTCGTCTACATCCGTTGGCTTTTTGCTTGGTTTTCACAAATATCAAATTTTATGAACGACCATTAAAGAGATACGTCTCGATTCGGAAGACCGGTTTTTTTTGGCAACACTTAACGATTTACAAAGACAGCAGTTCCTTTAAAAGTCTTTAAAAGTCCCGGCCACAAAATTTCAAGGAAGAAAAGAATACCGAAAAAAAACCTTAAGGCGTGCCCACGAACAATCGGAGTATCTAAATTAAAAATGATCTTAGACTCATGGGCTTGCCAGAAGGTCAGATTCATCATAAACGAAATGCGTTTACTGTGCGATCAGCCTTGTTCTGATCAATTACACATTTTTCGATTAAAATCCAAAGATTGCGGCTTTAATTAGAATCGGAAATCTTGGAATTTGCATGGCAAAGTGCATTGCAAAATTATATTTTTCTGCTCAGAGTGCATAGGTAGGTAATGAGGCGCATTATTGCAGTTTTCTTGTAACTGACAAGCATTATCTCTTCACGACCAGCATTTGAATACGGCTGTCAACTGATTGCCTAGAACGATTCTCTCGAGCATTTAATTGTCATCGAAACCAGTTTATCTGAACCCGCATATTATTAAGATCGCCAGTTTTACACTTAATCGCCGCAAATGAATGCATCAGATGGTGACGTCAATTAAAATGCATATGAAAATCCTGAACTGATCAAGCGGAATAATCTCAAATGGAACACATATAACACAGGCGTGTGATCTCCACCTCTAGCACTAGGTAAATGAGATTTTCTGGTTAGCCGTGTCACACTGTGGTCATAGTTGTGACGATCATCCTTGACCCAATTGTAAATTCTTCTCACTCTGTTTACTGCGAAATCTTACAGATGTGAGTCCGATCTCTTCACAGAAAATCTCACCTTCAGAATTTGATCATTTCAGAAAAGGAAACTTGATCAGTGATTTCAGTGCTTTTTTTTTGTACAGTACACACTGGAATATCCCAAATAGGAAGGTGAGGTTTAATTTAGAGTGTTATGAGTCAGCAGGCGATTGTCTTTTGACCTCAAGACATTTTCTGTTAGTACCTTAATGAAAGCAACTCGTAAAACTGAGTGCGGATTGTGATTGCTGTTCAGTTATGGTCTTGCGGTTAAATCTGACCACAGTCTCTGAAAGTTCGATCATTGCTTTCAATTACTCTTAAAGTAAATGTTCATGTTTACTTCTTCAACATTAATATTGTATTTTTGACTAAATGGGTTTTGTCAAACCGCCTTTAATATTTGGGGTTTCATCAAACTCTGTCAAGGTTTTTAGAGGAAAGTATGACATATTAGTGAATCTAAGCGCGGCGTTTTCTTGTAGATATAGAATTTAAATTTCATCAATAATACGAATTGATGTAATGCACAATTATTGATTGTATTTCTGCTAACCACCCCAGGAGGTCCGAATTAATACTTCAATTTAAAAGAGAAAATTACTTATAAATTGCGTTTGTATTACAGAATTATATGCCATTATCCAGCCTTCTTTTGAAGAGTATCCGCAGTTTTTCACAGATCTTCATTCATTTCTGGTCATAGTTGTTCCAATTTGAAGGACTTGAATGTGTAAAAAAGTCAAACCTTGAAATCGGTTTGCTAAGCCTGTAGCAAAGTGTGAATAGCAATAAGCGCACAAATAGTCGCATTGTGGTGAATGCGGTGAAAATCCTTCAATAAATGCAACTTAATTAGTATGGAACTGTTCCGCAGTGATTCTATCAGGGAACTGTCATTCAACGATAAATTTCCCATCAAAACAAAATATGATTGATGACTGGACTGGACGGAAATAATATTCAATCCTTAGACTTGGACTGTTCGACATAGTGAAAGCTGATTCGGCTGCAGAGTATAAGTGCGGCCTTGTATGCAAGATCTGAACAATTCTATGGTTTCATTGTCACGATCTAAATTCGTATGTATATCTTGTGTATACAATTGTCTGAAAATATATAAGCGATTTTAATGCAATGCAGAGGATTGCCATTTCTATTGAATTAGATGTCATAAAAACAATGGCACAACCACGATGTTTTTGTTTAGGCACTGCTGCACTTGCGCCGATTTTGTATGCGAAGTACTCTTGCCCGTGAACGACTGGTCACGCTAAGTAAACAGACTGGGTACGTACTTGAGGTGCTTGAGTCAAAGTCTGTAAATTCTTAGGTTACAAGAGTCTTTTTCTTACCCCCACAAGAGTAACACGAGTCAAATGCACCATAAACGCCCTGTTTATTTTCAATAATTGCTAAAATTTCCTATGTTTACGTACAAAGGAAAACACAAGTGTAAAAACGAGAAATAAAATCGAATATGATTTTGCCCAGACGTTGTTTCTTAAGTCGATATTACCGGATAAAAACAGCGGTCATGCCATTAACAGAACAACAAAGAACACCATAAAATCATTAATGACCGAGGAATTTTGCAATGAGAACATCAATAACGGCCCGCAAATAAAGTTCTTCTTGGCAAGAGAAAAACATCAATAAACAGGAACGTCCAAAAATCACCTGGCTTCACCTTTCTGTCACCATTAGTCATTTTCTATTTAAAAGAAATCTGCAATTTCATGAGCGAGGTCGTTTAGTCTCTGTGGTTTCTGCATTGGATCGATGGCTTCCTTTCAAGAGTATGATAAACAAACGTTTCCGATTTTCTTGAACTAATGCCAAAAATTTTTTCGTCCATCACAATTTTCAGTAAAAGCATAAGAGCCGCATTTGTGAAAATATAAGAAAAAAATGTTTTGGTTATGTAAAGCACTCGAAATGCTATGAGCCTGTGCCTGGGATCGACTCATCTTAAGTTTATTTGTTATTGACGTAAATGAAGTAATGTGTGGCGAGTGGGTCTGATGGGGCCCACGCTTTTTGCAACAGGCTGTAGAGACCAACAGAAAGGAAGCCTAAAAACTTCTGATTAACATTTTCTCGGTAATAACACTAATCTGCATTTTGTGCCACGTTTCAACCGATTTATGAATGGATTTGATAACCTACGCTCTCAGGTGATACACGAGTAGAGAATGACTAATTTGCAATACCTTAAGGTATTATTCATACGATATCCGGTCATTCGCAGTTAGTTCGATATTTTATTGCAATTAATTTATTATTTATTTGCCACTACACGAAAATGAAATGATACTTTACTGTTTTTGCATGATTTCCACGTCATCACTGCTTTAACAGACCCTTCATAACGCAAGGTGGCTCATTCATTAATTATTCTTATTAGGGATGTATTTTACCATTTTTGCATTTCTGTACAGGAATATAAACACTAAATATCTGCGTATAAAGAATCAATATTGAACACTTTGATCCCTTATGAGCAGATCACATCAAAGAAAAACAATGCTAACAAGCAGCTACATAAGTCTCCATTAATCACTAGAAATCAAGGCAAACGCATTCGCCTAGAGAGTTCACTGGTTAGAAATGATCGGTCCTTTTGATCTGAAAATTTATCATTAGATTCAAACGTTTATCTACTATTCTAGTCCACTACTATGGGGACCAACAACAATAGTACTCCAAACCAGCTTTTGGTATTGTGAAACAATCGAAATAAATTTATACACCGCTGTCGACCAGATCACTGCGCACCTTGTGCGTTTATATCGTCTTTTTACAGTCATATTGTCCACAAATAGATTCAATCTCTGATCATGATTTTGTTGTCTTTTATTACAACTACAAATCGAAGATTTTTGAACAGAAGTAAGAAACCCGTACTATTGAATTATATGTAAGGAATTTGTCTTAGCTGATCAGTCTGGAGCGTAACGTGCAACTGCACAACCTGAGATCCAGGCCATCGGACGAATAAATTCTTGTGACGACGACGACGTACGGTACGACAACAACACAAGTTACCTTACCATCGCCTTTAATAGAACTGGCCAGGCTTATACCTATATAGGTGCAAAGTGGGCAGGAACACAAAGTAGTTTTTACCAAATTTGTTAAGTTTAGATGATTCTTTGTAAATTGGTCCGGGGGCATTTACTGCCTTGAGATGAGACTTTGCAGGGTGGAATGTGTCTTTGCATTTGAATGTGATTAGGAAGAACTGCATTTTTAAGAAGAAAAAAGTTGTAGAAAATGTCTGTAGGAAGATTTGGGTATGTAGGTTGGAAATGTACGTTACAAATTAAGTCAATATAGGATAGGTGGTAATTGCACCAGCATGATCGTATACTGTAGCTAAAATTTCTCAGTTAGCTATAATTTTGCTTTTTAACCCGTAAAGAAGAGAGCATTTTATTTGGTATTAGGGAAGAAAATCATCCGTTTTTTTTGTAACTTTAGAGGCATTTCTACTTAGAATTTTTTTTGTCATAAGTCATTCAAAGCGGTTATGACCAAAATTATGAAAGCCTAATTCACGCATCGAAACGTTCACCCAGAATCAATTGAACCATTTGGGCCGTTTCAGAATTCTATGATGTCGGAGCATGACTTGAAAAGGGAATATTTGAACCAGTGATTTCAGTTTTATATCTACTTTTTCCGGAAGGTCTTCGGCTGCTTCATGTAAACCTTCTCTCCAACAAATCTAAAAAAGTGATCGTATCCTTTAATAATAGCTCAGAGACACTACGTCAAATTCTGTGGTTCCTCAGGAGTCTATACGAGCCCCGATATTTTTCAGACGATATTCAACTACATTTGAGTCGTTAGATTGGATTAGTAGAATATATTACTTTCTTGGCTGGGTATCTAGATACTGGTACTTTTCGACCCATATCTCTAACAAAGAGTGCAATTCCTTAGAAGAAAACAGTTTGAAGTATCCTAACTTTAAAAAAGTATACAGTGTTTTATATCACCTGTGGATTTCAGCTGATGTATTATCAACACGTTTACGATCTAGTCCCGTTAAAACATTCCTCCTGCCTTATTTTACCTATGATGCCATAATTTTTTCCAAAATTTGGTTCTTTCTGTTCCAGACGACTGAGTGTGGCTTCTAATGATTTTGTTCGGTTATATCAAGCTTGACGTCCTCTTCGCTAAAGACAAAGCGTACTACATAAACACTAGTTGGGAACTTCGTCGCTACTATGGGGAAATTTTTGAGGTCGTATAAGGGCCAATGATCTTTTCTTTGATTCACCTTGGCATCGACAATAGAAAATTTCTCATTTGAAAAAAAAGACTCGATGCGGCTAGCATGGAACACAGAAGCAATTTGCAGCTAGTAATTCTCTTGATCTTGGCAACTTCAGACAGCAACTGTCGTACCTTTATCATGTAGTACTTGTAGCGTAGGCCCTCTTCTGCAGTTGGACGCATGGTAACCTAAATGCCGTCGCCAATTCTCTCATAGACTTCCCTGAATCCTATGATATGAACTCTAGGGTCCTTTGGATAACTTCTGGGGTCCTTTCTGTTCTTTCCTTCGCAAAGCTCTTCCCCGCTGGGTTGGAGGAGATTTTTTTTGATTTCTCCGAAGTGTACACAAGATCTCACAATTTTGCAATCTTGATTTTTCTTGACTACAGAAGAGGGATGTATTCTGTCTGTCATAAAAGTTATTATGTCCCACTAAAGATTGCATAGAGTCTTGATTTAATCAAAAGTTGGTTAGACAGTTTTCAATTGGACTCAGACCCACTATGAGAGTCTAAGACGTTTATTTTATTTTTTAATGGGATGTTGGAAGGATCCAATTTTGATCCTTAATTGTTTATTAATTTAACATTATGATCTATGGAAGTATATATATATATATATATCGTAAACTAATAAGTTTACTGGATTTCTGGAGGCAGTAGTAGATATCTAAAATATAAGTAAATTCTCGTCTGGTGAACAGAATGATGTGCTTGAGTTTAAACCAAGAAAATGTGGGCATGTGTAGCAGAATATTATTTTCAAACAGTTTCGAAGTAATAAACAAATATAATGCCCTGTCATAACGTCAATCGTCACTTGTGTACGACAGAATGGCGGTAAACTCATTTCTATAAATACCCGCAAAAATTACACGTGAAGAAATATTGCCTCTAAAAATACAAGGTGGTCTCATTAGATTATCTTCTGTGCCAACGAATTTCATGCAACGCCTTTCCAAATATTACCTGAGACTGAGATAAATGGCAATATTAATCATGTCTTCATGCGACCCGTTGCATTAGTGACGCTTTGATCGACCATTTAATCCTCAAAGGGAACTGTTCATGAACTGAAATCTTAAATAAAATTCCTCTTTTCCTTCCAGACTCACCGGCCAAACATGGCTGCAACTTCAACAACAAAAACTGCGAGCCAAAAAAGATCAACAGCTTCGCGATGATCGACGATATTATGATGAAATGATCCACACAGAAATTAGGAATAGACCTTTGAGGTGAGAACTGATAATGTGTGTTGTGTTGGTATCATTAATCATAAATGGAATCGGAATTTTATACTTTAGGTCTCGTGGTACCGTTCAACGCTATGATGGATATGCTAGTGATACAGCCGCTTTCGCGGATGAAGTTGATTACAGGCGGCCCTTGCACGTGCAGACACCTTACAATGCCAGCAGGTACTTGGACTTGTATTTTTACACAATTATAATATATAAAAGTTGTGATTTGCGGAAATGACAAATTTTACGGTATTTAGGTCACCTGAACGAAACTACCACACAATAACGAGTACAACAACGACGGTAACAAAAGAGCGACCATTTGTTGCGGTGAAGCGGGCTCATGAACAGGCAAGACGTGATGCGGTTGGGGTAGGTTCTGAAATCAATACGGCAACGAAAAGATTTTCCTTTTGAAATTGTCAAATTGTCCGTTTTTATTATGCATGATAATTTTTTTGTTTGCCATGTTATAACCACAACATTTTCGTATTGTTTTGTGCTTACCATTTTTTTTAATGAGGTTTTAATTTAATGTAGTCGCCACCATTGTCGCCACTTTCTATTTTGAATGCTTCACCCAATGGTCATATATCACAGGCTCAAAATTCAAATGGACTGTTATCAATGGCAGACTCATCTCGAAACGGACATATTCGATTGGTAAGTTAACCCCATGCATAAGTAACTACAAATTCTAGTGCTATTGTAACAAAATCTACTTAAAAATTAATTTCATTCACAAAATTTGTAAATAACACGATTGGCACATTAATTAAAGCACAAAATTGACATTGTTTCAGTTGAAATTCATTGAGCTGTAGTATAATTTCGTTTGGCATTTGGCACGAGTTTACAACACTTTTTCTATTATGGCAATCTTGTTATTTTGTACTTATTTCTACTACGAATGTCGTTCTATAATTATCGTTCTCCTCAGTACAATTTAAATATGTTAAGATAACTTTTTTAAGAGAGCATGATTGTTACTTCTTGTAGATATCTAGGAACTTTGATCGCTTTGTTTAGTTGCGAGGTGATATGTTCTGAACTGGTTCACATTGTTCCGAAATATTGATTTAGTCCACAGTCCACAAAAAATTCAATCGACCCGACCCAATCAAGCTGATACAACTTCAATTTCATTTTCGATCATACTCCTACACCCAGTGTAAATTATTGAATAAAAAATTGTACCGAAAACTTGAGATTAACAATTTTATTGATCTGTCCTACACAATTTGTACGCCGAGTGCATACCCTATTCAAAAAACTCTTCCTTTCAAGCGATCTGTTCATGCTGTGTGCTGATCGGCAACAGCCGAGAATATTAAGTAGAATTTTTTCGTCCAGGTCGGATTTCCATGTCTTCTAATTTATAACTGGCCAAATGAGGAGTATCACTGATCCTATGCCTCTTATCGAGTCTATCCTATTGATGTGTTCTCATGCTAGTTACGAAGTGATCCTCTGGCATTGAGGAATATGAGTCAACCGATTCCTAATAAACATCATCGGTACTACTCCTCTAGTTTGTGGTGGCGGATCCGCCTGCGATTCTCTTGAGATACGTCTACCTTCGCTACCCAGAACCATCTGCATGCCTCTAAGTGTCGTTATCTGTGCCATGCAGTAAAATCCACTAATAATTTCAAAACATTCTGGAAGACATGCCATCTAAGTCGTTTGGATTTACGGTCCCGTCGAAGAACTTTAAACAGGATTGATTCTTACTGAGCTTCTTTGACAACTTCCAGGGGTGTTGCGTGGAATTCACATTCTGGTGCTGGGATTCAACTGCATCATCATAAGTGGATGATCTCCACTTTTAAGCTTCCTGGTGAGATTTTTATCTTCAGGCATTTTATTTCATTGGCATAGGTCAGATAGTTTAGTAAATTTTTTGATGTCTTTAAGCCAGCCTTCAAAACGAATGCTAAATTAGACTCGATACTTTTCTTTGGAACTTAGGTCCGTAACCTGTCGATTGATATGTTTACAGTATTAAATTCTCCTAGATATGTCTCTACCTTACGAAATTCATCGGCTAAAAACACATTTTTTGAAAACCTCTAGAGATTGAGCCCATTAATTTAGTTTATGATTTTCTTTGATGGTGGCTGTATCACCTCTGTAAATGCCTTTCTGAGATAGCTTAGCCTTAAACTGTATAAGCCCTCGCATTTACAGGGCATATGCTACGCCGTTTCAGTCTCTTCCATGTAGAATTAGCATTAGCAGTAAGGAAGACAGTGATGGTTTTTGAATAGGTAATAAAGCTCTTCGCCTGCCTTAGCCCTGGATGTTAGGAGTTAATTATTTCTACCCCTGTAGTTTAAACGATCGAAGGTGTGCCTTCCTCTTTATTATTATTTTTTCTTTTTTGAATTTTAAGAAACTAAGGAGACACCGGAGGTAAATTGACATCCGGACTTCGCATACTAGCAACTGGGCTCCCCCCTACACTGTTCCATCTTCTTTTGAGCTATGTTGGGTTCGGGACCTCTTATTAATTATTCCAGGTCGCCTTGATATCGACTGTCATACACCATTTTCCACTATCTACCACCTGCGGATCTGGTTGATAGTTGACACCCAAGCCTCAAGGAGATTGTTGTTGCTTTGAAAAATTTCAATAGACCTTGCAAATTATTCTTAAAATTATTTAAGAAAATGATTAGGTGGTTTTTCCTTATCTTTTTCTTAGTAAAAGAATAATTATTTTATTAGGATTCAAGCCAGGATCTAGTTTTTGACCAATTCTCCGTAGTATTCAGGTTCGAAAACCCTTGTCTTTTGCTCTAGATTTTACAAAAATTGGTAAAAATTTATAAAAAAAGGAAAGCTTGGAATGAAATCGTGTGTACAAGATAAACAGAAAATCTAATATATTACTCTGGAACTTTTTCCCGTTTTAGAACACACATCATAATCAACTCAGCTTTAAATACTCTTTGGGACTTTTAAATCTTTAAAACTAAATTTTTATCCCACTTGGGCTTAGCTTTTCTTTATGTAATCAATCAGTGGAAGCGACTTTTCACTTTTCTTTCAAACTTATAACAATTTTTATTATTTTTTGCCGCCAATCATTACATCATTGTATATTTTCTTCAATCACAAAATAGGAGTCCGACAACATCAAAAATTTTCAAGACGATAACAATTCTATAGCATGTACAAATAGTAATACCTATAACAGCATAAATAACAACCACAACGACAATGCTCGCAACGGCACTGATCATAGTCATCACAATATTAACTTTAATCACCATCAAAATGAACAAAGCGTTCATCCACTAAATAATCATGAAGATGATACCAACTTAGCTAGCATAGCTGCATGCGGACAATTAGCTTTAGATAGATTGCTTGCTTCATTAGCGGCCGAAAAAGATCTTATGGATCAGCAATTGGCGCAGACCAATGGTAACAACGAAACCATGAGAATTATTTCAAAAGAGCCTGAAATGGAGGAAGTATCGAATGAATCTCATATCAGGTATGAACAGCGAGACGGGAATTTCAACAGATTTGGTACTGATGTCGTCAATGCAAGCCCAACAAATCCTACCAGAGGTGAACAGGAACTGATGGAAGTTATCGCCGATTTAGTTGATTACACTTCTTACGAAGGTCTGCGCCAGATGAGCTTAAACAATGGTTGTAGCGATAGCTTAAGTAATAATAGTAATAGCAATAGTTCGTCAAATGGTCTGCCACGACGCTTGAATTCTGATCAAGAAAACAGCTCCATTTCACCCAGTCTCTCAGAACGAAGCAATCTTATTCTATGGCACGATCAGGTAGGTGGCTTAATGTCTTTAACAACTTAATAGTCAGGAACCATTTGCACGCTCCATGCCTACTAACGATTAATCTAAAGCGAAGCAAATTTACACAAGGATTGTGCTAAATTTAATGTATTTCCACAGACTCGTGAAGAATCTTTCTCATCATATCGCTCAGAGACCGATCCTGAATTGTCAATTGCTGGTTCACCACGACCAGAAACTCCAGCGTTTCCAGTGACACCAAGAACCCCATATAGTTTAAGCAGTAATGGCAATGTCAGCCCAGCTCTTCCACCCAAGAGTCCGACATCACAACGGTAAGATTATCACTATTCAATTAAACAATATTTTGACGAGGTATAAAAACAAAATCAATTTCTTCAAAGACGGTTATATAACTCGACATGGTCCTTGCGGAGTCAAAAATCAACAACATCAACCTTCGACACGAGGTTAGATCAAATTGGATTGATAATATTTATTTGCCTGGAAATCGTTGTTTATTGTTTGATCGAATTCGACTAGATGTGGGATTTGAACACGAACACATTTCCACCGTCACTTACTGTGAATCTATAATCACAAGATCCATTTCTATGACCATAACTTTTTTCAAGTGCACGACATTTAAATTTCGATATGGATTCTAAAAAAAAAATCTCCTTTAATTAAACTACGTCTTTACTAATTGAATCAGTACAAACTAACCGTATTGAGATACTATTTTTGTCTAATATTATCTAGGTACTCCTGTAATCTCCTCTATCTTCTAGTTGTGTGAAGATATTGCTTTTTTCTATTTTGGAAACTGCTCACTGCTAAAAAGAACAATAAAAACTCTTGGTATTAAAATCCTATGTTGCAGCAAAATTGTGAAAACCTGATGAAGAGTAAGAGGGTACATCAATTTGTGATGTAATCTCACCTAATTAGTTCTTGAAAACATCTTAGAACAGTTACAATTATCTCAGCAACGGTTTATGAACAGCTTCGAATCATCTTTGGACAACTGCAAACATTTTTTGAACAGCTCTGAACATCTCTGAAGAACCTTCAATAAAATTTTGAACAGCTTCCAAACAACTTTAGATGGCTCTGTGAACTTGTGAACAGTTCCGAACAGCCCTTTACTTAGCCTTAGCCACCATACGAAGAAGTCACATCGGTCTTGAGATACCATCGGATCGCTATTTAAACAGCGTTTGGGCAGCCCTGAAATAGTTTGCGCCGTTGGCACAGGAAAGCCATTCTAGAGGACTCACTTGTGCTTTTGTTTCCTAGAAGATGTTATCTTCCTTGACCCTGAACCTAGTCCTAGACCTAGACCTCTTGCCAGCAATAAATCCAGTCTTAGCTTGATTAGCCCTCTTCAGATAATCGTCGCCACGTTTTCTTTTTTTTAAGTACGGGGAGAATTTTTCTTGTTCAACGTATTGTTTTCTCGTCCAGACTCTCGAGCTTCTCAAGAAAAAACCTTCTTTTACCCTATTGCTTCTTCTTCCTGAGTCCAGGAGTTTTCCTCCTTATTGGTAAGAGAGTAGCCAAGAAAGTCAGTCTTGGCTCTGCGTGCGAAAATTGCAAGAAAGTACATGAAAGTTCTAGACAATCCTTGGATATTTACTTTCAATATCAGTCAGTATCGAGGGTTTCGTTTGAACCTACGCCTGTGGCTGAGCGGGCTGAGGCGTACGTCTGCAGATTTCCTTTCCTGTTGGCGTGGGTTCGAATCCTGCATAGGGTGCGGCGATTTTTCTTTTTGAGGCAATTCTATTGACAGTAATTGTACTTGCGAAGCCGCTGGGAAGTTGAACAGTAATAATTTATGCCAAAAATTGTGGCTTACTTTTGCAACATTTGTCAGGTTAAAATTTCCCAATGTCTCCTTCCCCTAATTTCCTTCCGCCTAAAGAAACTGTGTGCATTATAGGGTTATCTCCTTTAAAGAAAAACCAAGCTAAGAGTAGCAATGCCAGCATGAGCCCAAATAGAAAAGCAATATCAAAATACTGGAGGATGAGGAGTACACAAATTATTTTACTAGTATCACCAATTTCCCACGACTGGATGATGTTAGATGCATGTCTTGTTAAATTGTGTTGTACGTTTTGTTGTAAAGCATTTACCCATTGAGTACGCACTGTCGCACATTTTCTGGAGATTTTTGCACCCAGTAACAGAGTTCTCTTATCACAAACTGAATATAATAAAATTCATAAAATTTCAGCAAGGACCTGTACTCGGGTACACAAAAAGGGCAACTTCACGAAGTAGTTAATCAGAATGAAACAATCTCCTGCTACACATCACGAAGGAACTCGAATGTGTCAAATGCGAATAGTGAACCACAAGAGGTCGCACCACACCATGTCAAGTAAGAAAATCCCC
>QYTT01085362.1:15669-31280 GCA_006980735.1 Dasypogon diadema | reverse complement strand
CCTAGAAGATGTTATCTTCCTTGACCCTGAACCTAGTCCTAGACCTAGACCTCTTGCCAGCAATAAATCCAGTCTTAGCTTGATTAGCCCTCTTCAGATAATCGTCGCCACGTTTTCTTTTTTTTAAGTACGGGGAGAATTTTTCTTGTTTAACGCCTTGTTTTCTCGTCCA
This sequence comes from Dasypogon diadema, assembly GCA_006980735.1. Taxonomy (NCBI): domain Eukaryota; kingdom Metazoa; phylum Arthropoda; class Insecta; order Diptera; family Asilidae; genus Dasypogon; species Dasypogon diadema. The sequence goes on along the minus strand of QYTT01085362.1, from coordinate 31,108 downwards.
GACTCTCGAGCTTCTCAAGAAGAAACCTTCTTTTACCCTATTGCTTCTTCTTCCTGAGTCCAGGAGTTTTCCTCCTTATTGGTTTCTTGCGGTCGGTTGCGCCGCTCTCCTTGGATGGAAACTTGAGCAAATCCTGTAGGCTACCCTCGGTGCTTAAATCATCCATGTGTGGCAGCCTATCATCTTCCTTCGAAACATTTCTAGTCTATTTATCGGAGCTGTTGTTGTACTCTTCGTTTTATTTTTTATTTGCCAAAAAAAGTAAGAGAGTAGCGAAGAAAGCCAGTCTTGGCTCTGCGTGCGAAAATTGCAAGAAAGTACATGAAAGTTCTAGACAATCCTTGGATATTTACTTTCAGTATCAGTCAGTATCGAGGGTTTCGTTTGAACCTACGCCTGGGGCTGAGCGGGCTGAGGCGTACGTCTGCAGATTTCCTTTCCTGTTGGCGTGGGTTCGAATCCTGCATAGAGTGCGGCGATTTTTCTGGTTGAGGCAATTCTATTGACAGTAATTGTACTTGCGAAGCCGCTGGGAAGTTGAACAGTAATAATTTATGCCAAAAATTGTGGGTTACTTTTGCAACATTTGTCAGATTAAAATTTCCCAATGTCTCCTTCCCCTAATTTCCTTCCGCCTAAAGAAACTGTGTGCATTATAGGGTTATCTCCTTTAAAGAAAAACAAAGCTAAGAGTACCCATGCCAGCATAAGCCCAAATAGAAAAGCAATATCAAAATACTGGAGGATGAGGAGTACACAATTATTTTACTAGTATCACCAATTTCCCTCGACTGGATGATGTTAGATGCATGTCTTGTTAAATTGTGTTGTACGTTTTGTTGTAAAGCATTTACCCATTGAGTACGCACTGTCGCACATTTTCTGGAGATTTTTGCACCCAGTAACAGAGTTCTCTTATCACAAACTGAAATTAATGAAATTCATAAAATTTCAGCAAGGACCTGTACTCGGGTACACAAAAAGGGCAACTTCACGAAGTAGTTAATCAGAATGAAACAATCTCCTGCTACACATCACGAAGGAACTCGAATGTGTCAAATGCGAATAGTGAACCACAAGAAGTCGCACCACACCATGTCAAGTAAGAAAATCCCCCTCTAAAAATTATGCGGACTAGTTTTTGAAAAATTCTCACATTTTAGATTCGTTCGAGACTCCTCCAAATATTGGTACAAACCGAATATATCCAGAGAAGAAGCTGTAGCACTCCTTCGAAATGCACCACCTGGAACCTTTATAGTCAGAGACTCTACAACGTTTAAAAATGCATTTGGACTCGTTTTGAGAGTAGCTCACCCTCCACCTGGCGTGCAAGCTAAAGGCCCAGGAAGTGATGAATTGGTCCGTCATTTCTTAGTCGAACCAACATCAAGAGGTGTTCGACTGAAGGGTTGTGCCAATGAGCCAGTTTTCACTTCACTATCAGCGTTAGTGTATCAACACTCAATAACACCGCTGGCCTTACCATGCAGGCTTATTATACCTGAAAGAGTAATTTTTAACAATTTAAATTCAGTTTTTAACGAGCTCGATGTAACAATTTTCTTTTCTAGGATATTCAAGCAGTTGAAATTCATTCGCCAGCACAGAAACAACTTTTAACACAGGGTGCAGCTTGTAATGTTCTTTACCTGTATGCTTGTGGTACAGAATCTCTAACTGGTGACGAGGCTGTACGGAAAGCAGTCAGCCAACTGTATGCCAGTAAACCTCTTCCAACACCAACAGAAGTCCATTTTAAAGTGTCACAACAAGGAATTACTTTGACTGATAATACGCGACAGAAGTTCTTCAGGTACGTCCGAAGACATCAGATGTTATGGAGCAATACTGATTTTATGTTTGATTGCAGGAAACACTATTCAACGAATGTGATTTCGTTCATCGGGCTGGATCCCGACAAGAGATTATGGAGTATACGAGCACCAGAAGGAGAAATTCCTGTAAATAATAAGTAAGTGTCCATGGAGTTATGGTAATATGGAGATTTTTGAAGAAAGTGCCACATTCTTTCACTGATCTCTACAATATCGAGCGATGTATTTTCACAGAACGTCCACTTTTGTCAGATCCTGGCTAACTTTTGAGCGGGGCTCACATAGTTCGACTTTGATCATCGAACGATCGGTGGATTAATTAATTTGCCTGTCATTTGGATCGTTTCATGACCAAAGTGTCGATGAGGCGATTATTTCTAAACTCTATTCTCTGCATCACCCACTTCTATGGCCACGTTAACTCACTCACGATGGCGTATACCTCTGGGGGCTCATGCGAGATTTTTTTTTAGAGAATTACATGGCAAATTCTTACTAATAGGATAACGTCCTGAATGTGTTAGCAGATATTTAGCCCTATTCTGAACTTCGTTCCGAATAGAGTCCGGAATAAGATTGATTACTTCAACGAAATTTCTCTTCCCGTCTCGTCGACTGTAGGTCCCAGTTGTTTAAGCAGAATGTTCACCAACACCTTCACTCCAATCGTTTTTCTCCTCGATCCCCATTTTTACTTATCATTCACGTCAAGGCTGTAAATAAATGGCATCATAGGATCTCTTTTTAGATTTGGCTTAACCATAAAAAAATCGCCGAAAGTAGCCCTAGGAATGAGTCAATGCAGTGTCACACATTGGTTGCTACGAAATGACGGAATGAGTCATGTAGGATCGTGATATCATCGTTCAAGAACTTACGGGCTTGGTGCATTTTATGTAAAGAATTAGGCACTACGAAGAGTGTCCACGAAATTCATGCCGATGCTACTGTTGGCAGGGCAAAAGTGACTGTCGTAAAGTCTCACAGGAAGACCGTGATCACTTATGACGAGGCATGGGTTTATAGATATGACCCAAAAACCCATGTGTTGTCCTTAGAATAAAAGCTTATATCTACTTAAGTCTGAACAAAACGAGTCCAGATGTGGAAACAATAACAGTTAGTAAAGTAAGGAAGTAACAAGCAGTGAACGAGTGCCTACCTTGATGATTGCAGACGATAGCCAAATCCGCCACAAACGACCGTAAATCCTTCTTACCATATAATTTGTTTGATCGCAGCGTTGTATGCTCGAATTGTGAAAAATGCCAAAATTTCTGACTTTATCGACAAAACGCCTTACAGAGTTATTTTTAGGAGGATAGGCGGATGAATACAATCCTCTATAAACCCGTGGGGACGACTAAGATATAACTGTACATCAGAGTTTAGATGAATTTTACAATCCTCGACATCAAAGAGATCGTTAATATGCATGACGAAGAGCAAAGCGCCTAGGATAGATCCCTGAGTAACTTCGTAAGCATAGAATGGGAGTTCAAGAAAACAGTATCCTACCCTTACTCGCTGAGATCTGTTGGACAAAAAACTACGCATCAGAGACTCTGAAATTGCAAACGGAAACTTGAAGACAGCTTAACAAGCAGATCAGAGTGACTTATCGTGTTAAATGTTTTGCAAAAATCAAATAGGGCAAGTACACATAGCTTATTTCTATCCAACGCAAACCATATATCACCAGCGATTCTCAGCAGAGCCGTTTCACAACGCGATCACAGCCCCGCTTCTCATCGCGGGAAATAGTGGACAGTAGACCTTGGGTTACGCTGGAATTACCTACAAAAAAGGCTTTTAATGCAACGCAATCATCCTTGTATTATTAATGATTGCTGACTAACAACCTTCAAGGGTTGTCATAAAATCGTCACCATTATTAAAAATTTACGGTCTTCCTCTAGGTTCAGTGTTAGGGCCCAAACTTATTTTTGTGTAAAATTTCAACTCACCTCTGCATATTTTTTTATGCAGCTATTCATCTCACATTCAATATTGATTTCACGTTTCATCGATGTCGTAATTAAACCTAATAATGATTAGGAGAAAGAAGGCTCAGATTTACGATAAACGCTTACGGCAAAGCAATGAAAAGTAAAACTTTAAAGGCCGTAGCCACTGTCTACACGAATCGCTCTGAAAAAGGGATAATTACTGCCCGAATTGGAAAAAGTCAAATGAAGTTCGATACGAAAGTCCTCGTCTAATGCTATTTCCTTTCACCGAAGCTGCACTTGAGTATTGTGCAAAGTCTATTGAGATTCCTCTAAAATTTTCGACAGTAACACAATAAGCCTTCAAAACTGCATTGCCTCGAGTGGCTCTTCCTTCTCAGGTGTCTTGGTTTCATAGAAAAATCATCAACTAGAGGTTCAGTTCCATACAGAACGGCAGTCAAAACGTTTTTGCTGCGCTAATACCTCGTGTTCAAGAACTTTAGCAATGATTCAGTAGCGTTTCCTCCTTACTTAGACTTTTCCCTTTTGTGCGGGTTCCTCCAGGTTATGATTTTTTTTATGCTGAAATAGTCATGTTTCGCCTCCAGTATCCTATCAATGGCTCTCATCAATTCACATGGCTGACGATAGACAGTCTCTCTGTAATATTAACAAAAATAAAAATTTCTTTGCAGGACAATTTTCGCATTTGTTGCTCGTCGATCTGCCTCATCAGCAGACAACCAGTGCCATGTGTTCTGTGACCTACAGCCTGACCAGCCTGCATCAGCGATAATATCTTTCGCCAACAAGATGTTACCGACAGAGAAACTTATCAGCCAGCACATTTAGATAACATTGCCTAACACATAAAAGCGGGGGGGAATCCCCTGCAATTCTCACGGCGATTTTTTGTTTTTTTGTAATAATGTTTTATGTATTAGAGAGAGAGACAGAGAGAGAGAGAGGAATGTAATAATTGACATTAGATTTAATCGTAATGTTAACGGAGTAAATTTCTAACCCCATCACATATGCACAAATTACTTTACGTTGATTTTGTTAATTTTCTTAATTTTTACTTTCGGCATTGTCAATTTGGAAAATTCTAAAAACTCTGCGGAGTTTGTATGAAATTTTTCTTCGACAAAAATTCGATATACAAAAAGCTATCGGCTCAACGCGTTTTGTTCTTTTGTAACAAATTTATATCGACCGAAATCCAGATCAGCTTTTGTTACTACTGTATTGTAATTGTTTATGTGTTTGTATGTGTCATGCGTAATATCCTTTGTACTTTATGTGTTTTAACAAGCTTTTCTTTCGATGAAACGAACTTAGCTCGCCCAAGGTCTTATTTTTTTCGAGAAAATAACTCAAACTTGGTGCCTTCTTCAAATGTAAATAAATGAAGAGTTTTTTTTTTAGAAAGTTTTCTTATTTTTAGAAGCACGTTTTATTTACATTTGCACGTAGAAGAAGAAAAAAAGGCCTTCTCAGCGGCTACTAACCGAAAAGTGAATTCAATAAATAGATGGGAAACCATTGTAGAGCTAAATTACGCCACATTAACTGAAATTTATGAAACCTTTATAAACTAGTCCACGATTTACAGTGTCCTTTTTGTTTGTTTATTTAATTCCAAACCCTTTCAAATTCTATCGAATTAATATATATGTTGTTTAGGTTAATTGTGTTTAAGAGTATGCCGTACAAGATTCGGTTGCGAAGCAAATTATAAATTCTACTTTAATTTCGATGTTACTACTTATCGAGGAGGCAACTACTCGTTTAATTTGTGTAAAATTGCGTAATTTCAGTTAGCAGGAAGAAGTATGGTAACGTTTTGTAATAGAATACTGTAAGAGAAATTGTACATACTTAGAGAAGGAATGTATTAAAAATTAATAAAAACATAATTGATGTATCATACATTACTCGGTCTTTTCTTTTATTTCCTTTCCGTTACGGTCCTCCATAAGTCTAGCAGGTCTGTTAAGATTCAAGATATACCTGTACTACATCGACAGTGTACATATGAATTTTACAGTCCTCAACTATATTCCGGGGTCATCAATATATAAACTGAAAAGCAGCGGACCAAGAATTAATCCCTGAGGAACACCACGTAGAAAGAGCAGGATCTTAGGTGTGCAATCTTTTACCCTCATTCGCTGTTCAATGCAAATAGAAATTTACAGTTAATTTAGAATTACGATGGTTAACTGTGTGTCAAAAGCCTCAGATAAATCCAGCAGCACACATACACAAACTTTAGCTCTATCTAGAGCCCTGCGAATGTTAGAGGTGAGGCTCAGGAGAGCTATTTCACAACTGTAAAACCCGACTGATAAGGTCCCAGGAGATTATTGGATTTTAAGTGCTGCGAAACCTACTGGGATATCACCCAGCCATTGGGCGAAAATCATTAGGAGCATAAGCTTTATGATGTCTAGCAACTGAGACCGCAGATGTGATCCTACAAAGCGAAGGGAACTGAGATGTAGTAAGGCAAATGTTAAAATAAATTTGGGAGAATGTCGTGTGGAACAACAGCCTCAGATTTAACCAACCGACGTTATCGCAGAAATAACCTCCGATGGAATGGCGCATCTAAAGCTGAAGTCACATAATAGATTAGACACGGAATTAGGTAAAGACGTAAAGTGTAAATTTAATAGATTGGGATCCAGATCACAATCAGGTTTGGATGCCCCACAGGTGTCAGATTGGCTTTGATCTCTGCCGAGAACCTGGAACATCCATTCTTTGTACTAATTTTACGAGTTTGAAAGGAAGTATACTTGTCATCAATGTAATACACTCTAAAAGATGTTCAACTGCTCGTTAAACAGGCTCATCAAGCAACACTACCCCAGGGTAACGATGCGTACTCTATACCAAGGTAAGTTAAGTCTAAGCTTTTGTAATTTCTGTATGTGATGAATTTATCATAAACATAGGGACCAAAATGTCAAGCAATGATGTTTTCGAGCAATTATCAAATTAAACAAATTAACATTAAAGTCACTCCCGATGACTATGTTGGGGTATTTTTGCGTGAGGGAAGAGAATGTTTCCCCCCAAGTTCTGTCGCGGTCTCATTCAAGAAACAGTTAGGAGGGCATTATACAGATGCCAGAAGACACTTTTCAGTGTAGAAATTGACTTTAACACACAGAAATTCAAGAACACCAAGGCCCAATTCGCGCAACTCAATATCGAAGCAAAACGACACGTAATATATCAATGCCAGTTTGCGTAACCCATTGCGTCGACAGAGAGATGTCGTAGATTCGACAGGGATTGGTCGACGCCACTTTAGGTGCCGAAAGGGCGGTTGAATAAAATTGCTTTAAGACTTACGTGCTATAAATTTTATGGGGTTAAAAGAAGAAATCCCGGTTTTCATTTTCCCTACAAACGACGTGTCGAATTCAAATGTCGACATAACATTTCTGTCATTGTTTTTAAAACGTCGTTGGTCGACACGTCTCTGTCGAAATACGCGAACTGGTCCCAAATTTGTACTCGCTAATAATGCGAGGATTGAAATAATCCTTTATTAGAGATAGTCACACCTACACTCACTTGATCTCTTTCGTCAGATCTCTACTTTAATGCGCATCCCAGGTTTGCAATCCTTTCTATGTCGTTCATATTGGCCGTATCGAGTCTGTTCACCGCACGTTCATTAGATTTGCGCTTAGACATCTTCTCCGGAATGACCCTATGATTCTTCCACCTTATAATGAGCGGTTTAATCTCATTGGCCTGGCTTCCTTGGAAAAGCAACGTAAGGTTGCCGATGTAGTATTTATCCACAAATTCCTTAACGCTAACATTGACTCTGTGGAGTTCTGGGACATGGTGGCCTTCAGGGTTAATGATCGCAATTTGTGAGGCGCCCCCCTATTGTATGTTAACTCTTTCAGAACTAACTACGACGGTAAGCATGAGCCTATTAACCGCATGTGTGTAGTGATCAATCATATTGGGGAACAATTTGATTTGAATGCGTCTAAGAATGTATTAAAAAACGATCTTTACCTGGTCCTGTGATTTATGTCCGAATTTAGTTTTATTGGCTGATATTTTGTCCTTTTATTTGTTTTGGTTCCACTAATAATTAGGAGTACATATTTTGCATGCTTGTCGGAGAGCCTCATTTTAACACATTTCTATTGAGATGTGTGAACGCTTTTGCGGAGATGGGTAAATGGTTCTTGGCTCACTGTTGAGGAGTGCGTCTTTTGGGCTAGAAGGGAAATTCAGTTATTATGAAACTTGTTGGAATAATTACAATTAATTGTAAAATAAATATTGCTCTTAATGATTGTGTGCGATTTATCTAATGTATCTGGTTACTTATAGTTTAGGTGCTTCACTTGATTCTTACATAAAATACGAGAGCGTTACTATTCTTAAAAAGACTGTTACTATCGAATATAGTCTGTGATATTTGTACAAATGTTTATGTTTTCTACAAAATGATACTTATCTCTCGTATGCGAATTATTATTCGTCTTTGGAACTTTAAATTACAAACTGTGGGGCTGGGGAGAATATCCTGGAAAAATCCTAGAAAAATAGATTTTAAAGACATTAATAAAATTTTTCATTTTATTAATTACACATATACAATATTGCAAACATGTTTTCTTTGTTTTTCTCCAAAATAATATTTACATCAATGTGACACTTATATCCATCTTATTCAATAATCATTAAGCATTTTCAGTTTCGTTTAAAAAATAAACATATATGTATATAAAATGGCATCCGCTATCGTTAATCAATCACCATTTATTTGATAGGTAAAATATATATATATATATACGTTTAAAACATCCGTTCTTCCTTGTTTTGTAGTGTGGTTGTGATGATATAATTAATCTATTGAGTTTCATTGTAAAATTGATTTGTTTCACGTTTTCTTTTTTTTTCTTTTTTTTTATCTACGAAGCGTTATCGATTAGGTTTCACTCATTTGCAAATCGGAGTACGCTTTTCACATGAAATTCGTAGTTAATAACAAATAAACATAAATTATTTAGTTTTTAAATAGTTGAATATCATTAAAATTGTCACACCAATAGCTATTTGGGGGAAATAATGTTAAGTGTGTGCTGCTGAATGAATAATTGCGCGCTTAAATAAATTTAGGCCAATCAAATAAAATATTTTTTTTTTCTACAATATTTTGTTTCTGTTTAATAAAATTTCATGACTTGATGGCTGCAATATGTTTTGTGCATTTTAAACACCAACAATTACTACAACAACATTTTCATTTTACAATAAAAGATTTTAAAGTGCATTTTTGCATAAAGAGCGAAACTAGAGTACCTACTCTCGTTGGTGAAATTCAACAACTTTGACCAAAATAAAAACTAATTGGATAGCGAATTTAATTAAAATGAAACAAGAGTAACAAACGAGCACAGCAATCAAATGAATGGATTAAACAGAAACAAAACCTCTGCATTAACCAATTGGATCTATAATTTTATATAAAATTACATTTAGCCTCAGTCCTCTTTGGGAAGTATTTTTGTTTGAGTAAATGAGCTAGAATTTCTTACTCTTAACGTTTCAATTAGTGAATAAGTATTTGAGTCGCATGCAAATAACATGTATTATGTACTTAAAACAAGCTGCAACATATAGGATTACATTTTAAAAAAATTTTTCGACGTCTTTTTCTTTTTTTCTGTCTATTCTTTTGAGAATGCGTTACAATTGGCGGTGGGGGATTTCAAACAAATAAAATTGGAATTGAACTGAATTCAAATCGTTTGATCCTACAAGTACTCAGCACTTAATGCGATAATAAAAGAAATATCGAAAGGAAAGAAAAAACACATTTGTTTATATGTATTTCATAATTCGATCACCAGGAAATGAGTGTTTTGCGGCGACTAACATCAAATTTCAGTGCTAATTTTATTTTGTTCAGTAGACAGAGAAAATAGCAATTGGCAGCGAATACAGAGCTATTTTCAGCTTGCTTGTCGGAGAAGCAAAGGGGAAAAATTTTAGCTTCTGATGAGGAACGATTTTCTTTGCATGAAACTGAAAGAAAAGCTAGATTGAAATCACGATATTGTTGCAAATTACTTAATCTCTAGGACTCCATTGAAGGAAAAACCGACGCACCATGGTTTTTTCATAAATCATAAATTTAAAAAAAGTCGCCTTTTTTGCCACGTTTCCTAATATATTGTTTTATATTTAAAATTGCATCGTCTCCCTCATTAACACTGTAATAATGACTTACGCGTACTAATGAATGCAAAATTTGTGCTGTGACTTCTAGAATTGTTTCGTACTGTGACAAGCCCTCATTAACAGATATTCAAGAATCAGATGCGTAGGTTACTTCTGTTTTTTCAGGACTTTGTTTTTTTTTCTACCTTGCAAATCAATCGAAATTTGAAAGAGTTCGATTTTTGTTCAATGATCCAGTCCTGTAGTTGGATGATCAAATGCCTTAATATATTTTATATTTGCCATCAGATGAAAAACTAACGATTCCACTAAACACCAAGAGTCGTATGAAGGTTTCGTAAACGATTTTAATTTAGAGAAAGATCGTCATCATCGTAATAGAGTGCATTACTTGTGCAAGGCGTTCTTATCAAGACGTATTAAATGGAAGCAAGTTTCCTGGAAAAATACTGTGACTGGCCTAACAATTTTGAAAACTTTAGCTCTAAACCTGTTTCAATACCTCCAGTAGTAGAAGGAAAAAAACGGAGGTACACTAAGACGCAAACAAAAATAATGCGCAATTGTAAAGTTTGGCGGGTCTCGATGAAACACTAACCCATAATTTAAGAGCCATCCATACCACCGTGAAACCAATTTGTCTCCATGTGCATGACACAGTATTGCTGTTAGTGAAAGCAATATTGACAAAAAAATCAAAATATCAGCTCACCAAGAACCCCATAGCTGAAAAACGTATTTGGACATTTTTCAGAGTTACACGAAAATCCTGAAAGCAAAGAAAGAAAATTATCCAAAGGAAGGGACAGTAATTGTTATTGAATCATCAGCGTATCTAACTCTTCAGGATCTTCTAGATCATACTGCTACTTGGTTTGTAATATCGCAGGAAGGAGGAAGTATTTGGGATAATTTTTCTAATATAATGTTGATAGGGGAATGGTGATTTGATAGAAGAAGTGCCCAATATGAATACAAACACAGGAGTTCGAGAGAATTTAGCGATAGCGATATATCAATGACATCGTACGTTTGATCTGAACTTGTAGAAAAGTTATTAAAGAACTCGATAAGAGAATACCGAGTTGGCTTTCCGTATTAACAAAAAATTGAAGTGGACCAACCAAATATTAATGGAATTAATTTAAAAAAATTATTAAAATTTTTAAAATGTTTTTGGTAAATTAAAGATTTAGTTATGAAGCAGGAGAGACCGCACAAAGAAAGGGTCACCGTAAAATGTATTCAGTAAAATATAAAAACATTGGCATGCTACAGCTTAATTGAAAAGAAATGCCCTCAAGAATTTGTACCTTTTATAATTTTGAAGTTCGAAAATGTGGTTAAAGGAAGTTAAATCAAATTGAATAGCGGCAAAATCATATAAGAACGGGAATGACTTAGCAATATAAACTTGCAGCTGTAAGAAAAAGAACCGAAATAAAATATCTTCTTCTAATAAGACGCATTCCCCTTAGATCTCGTTGATAATCGCCAACTTAATCGATCCACTAAGGATCATGAAAGATCTTTGGATTCTTGACAAATATTGAAACTAGATGTCCATATTAAATGTCATATTTGAATTATGGAATTATTGCAATGCCTTTGATTATTTGCTGGGAGTTTAATTTTTTCTAATCAACCCTTTCAGGACAAAGTTCCCAGAAAGAAATTAATTCTGGAATTGACTTTACTTTTCTGTGGCTCAAAAAGATATCAAAATGACAAATTCGGTGGTGATTATTACAAAACAAAAAATAATAGACTACCAAGAGTCAACACCAAAATTCGAAAGAACTTTGAAATACTGATGGAATCAGTTCCAGCGTAGTGCTTAGAACTAATACGAATATGACAGATCCTGAAAGGGTTTTCAAGTTTTGATACCAACATTCGGTTTTTCAGTGTTTAATGAAAATTTGAAGCCTTTTTGTTTTGTTGTCCACAATTTTAAACAATCTTAAACTTCAATCATTGATGTAAATTCCCAAGATTTTGTGGCGACACTGTTCACACCAAATCGTAGAAAAGAATTGGCTAAAGCTACCTTAAAATTGATACTTTTCTTTTCGTTTTCAAATTGAATTTGAGAAGCCTAACATTTCTATTCTATTTTTAGTTCGTCTGAAAGATACAGAAATCCCATATGTTGCAAGATATTAACTCATAAGAGAAATATAAAGAACAAAATTAACAACTCTGTGTATGATGGAGTCGAGCATACGTAATTTCTCCCTCTAGCATAGTAAAAAAAACTGAAAAATCTCTATTATATCCAATTTATAATAATAAAGCTTATGTATCTAAAACCCTTTACAACCTTTAATGCCACAGTCTTGATATCATCACATAATTAACTCGTTGCATCCATTCCTAAAAATTCCTTTCATCATCAAAAAAGAAAACCAAATTATTTCTAATTACGGACGGAAAAAATAAATCTGATAACGAAAATTCGATTAAAATCTATTTTCGCACATAAATATGATCAGGTAAATTGGCAAGAATTATGATATTTTAGTCAGCAAACAAATAATTCCCCGTAATAGCTGTAGACACACATTTAACACAATATAATATCACCCTAAAATACCATTCCGTAATTACGTTTGTTATTATTCGAGTTTTTATTTCTGTTTAGCTCACTTCCATTCAATTAATTTAATTTCTTATTAATATTTTTCTTGTTCTAAAAAAATAAAAAATATATTTTATATTAATATTTGTTTCTTGTTTATCGATTTTATACAAATATCTATAATTCATATATAGAAAACATATATCCATTGTGTCTTTAATTTCTATATATAATTTAATTTTTATTTATAATAAATAATCACGTGCTAAAATGAAAAACAGAAGATAGAGTTTGTATTTACAGTTATAATTTATTCTCATTAAACCTTTGTTACGTCACTTAAAATTACTCTTGATAAATTTATTACACATTAGATATAAATTAAAATGAAAAAGCATAAAAATATAGTCACGGAGCAATCTTTTAGGTATACACATTTTTATCAATATTTATTCTTCAATATCAATTCTATATGAGCTATCTAAGCATAAGCGATTTTTTTTTCTGTGATGCATTTTTTTTTTTGTGTGTAAAATTTGAATTTTTCACATTTCAATCCATGATCAAGAACTGACTTCCTTCAAAGAACACAAAAAAAAAACGGCGACATCGCCTTGAGATATTTTCGTCGTATAAGTAGTAGGGAAAAAGTCTCGTAAAGTCATCCAATTCCATATTTAGAATTTAGAATGAAGAAATCAAGTTAAAACATTTTCAACTATTTTTGTGATTTTATGAAGCCATGGCAAGAGATAAGAAAATTGCATTTAGAATATCTCTCCTCCCTTTAAAAGGTTCGCTATCAACTTCGCTTTTAAGCTCTCTCTTGCTAAATACATTTTCGGATATATTTTTCTCACGAAAGCTTTTCTAGGCTTTAGGCGATCCTAAGCGGAAACTGATTCCCCATAATATTTCTAAGTATATTAATAAATGAAAAAAAAAGAATTCGTACCTTATTTAGTGCCAAGGCTGTGCTTAGCATCCTAGGGTATTCCTTGAGCTTTGGCATCACCGTAAAAAAAAACTTTTCCTATAGCGACTTCAATATATGCTTGATGAATTTTGGAATAGGATTATATGGAGCATTGAATCAAAATCCAGGCTGTAATTAAATAACATATCATGAAAAGAAAATACTTATAGCCGACAGCAGCACATGAAAGAACCAAGTTGATTAATCGGTTTTGGTTTGGAGTGTTTTAATTACAAGGAAATAAGTGACCTACATCCTGAACTTAACTCCAAAATGTGAATATGTCAAGGCATTTTTATTCAGTCCAAGGGAAGAATTTATTTGTTCGAAATCATCTTCCATCAAAATAATAGGCCATATGAATAAAGTTTTGAAGTATTGCATAAAAATTTGAAGTATTGACGTGGATAGTAAGGGCATTTACTTTATTTTTATTCATTTGACAAAGTTACCAAAGCAATTTGATAATTTTTTTTCGTTAAAATCTGCTGTGAAAAAAACGAGAAGAAATACAGGTGCAATTTTAACATCTAAGGGACAAGAGAAAAATTGTAAAAACTTTATTATGTTGACTGCCACAATTAACATAAAAGCTTTCGTGAGAGAATTACGTATTAAAATGCCTTTTTCGCGAGAGAGCTTTTAAATGTCAGCCAGCGGTGACACTGACACGGCGCTCAACGTGTTAAAGAAGAAAAAATTATATAAGCCATCCTTACGAGAAGAGACAAATACATACTTTACTCTTTCCAATATCTTTTGTTATACTGATTTTGATGTTTTCTACCGTTGGTGTCTAAGGAACTACCATTTTAGATTTCACCCTAAAGTCAACAATATTTGTTATCATTTCATTAAATCATCGAACTAAGTACATTCTTTGAATGCTGGGGAAAAATACTGCACTAAAAGTTGTTACAGTGACGATGGTAAGCTTAAATGGTTTCATGAAATGGTTGTGAGAAAGATTAATGAGATTGTCTCAAAGTTCATATGTTGCTTCAATTACAATTAAAACTCAGTAGCAAAAATGTTGCAAGTTTTATTTTTGAATATATTGTCAAATCTGACACCGAAGCAAAAACCTCAGAGAGACAGAAAGGACAATTAAACAGGATGCGCAGAATCGTGAAAAGTTCTAGTTGCAGGACTTCTTGCACCAGATATGCATATCTATATATTCATTATACAAAGAAAGCTCCCGGTTCCGTATTTCAGCCACTTTTTTTATATGGAGTTTCAACGAGCTTTTCTCATATACCTTCAATTTGTGCAATTGCACAGGGATTTCCTAGTATATTTGAATTTCTACTTCGTAGAGAACAATTTCAGAGAATTTTTACACTAGAAATCGAAAAAGCACATGAAAAAGGGGTCCATTAATCTTATATTATAGCAGGTGCTTTATAGGCCATGAAAAGAAACTGAACTCTTGAGGTCACATATAAATTGCAGTAAAGAATTGAACGGGTCTTTTAAAGAAAGGAATCATCTAGACCCTCTGAAAGAGAAAGTTTTGTACAAATTAAACAGTTTCCCTTCCGATTTAGTACCTGCAAATTTCTACGCTTATATTAGAATTTAAAAAATGTTTTCAACTAAAATGTTATGCAGTTCTACGAAAGCCGAGTATAATGGAGTTTTTTTTACAACGTATTCCTAAAGTATTATCCAATTCAGTATACCAGAAGTGGTGACTTTTGACGAGATTTTCACTGAAATATGTCTTTTGAACGGTTCTTGCTTGTGTTATGGCTTAGCACCATATCCAAATTTTAATATCAATGTTGACTGCAATGTCGAGCAGAAAGTGATATTTATTAATTGACTACATGTGTAATTGCCAAAGCCCCAAGATGTG